>JAAAKG020193535.1:0-24371 GCA_010014905.2 Druon quercuslanigerum
AGGATGTTTTTAAAGATTCCAAAGAATTGTCAATTTATTTCAATAATTTGAAGGGGTTTTAAGCGATTTTAAAGCATTTTAAGAATTTAAAATATCGTAGGGTAATTTTAATAGATTTAAATAATTAGAAGTGGTTTCAGAGGATTTGAAATATTTTATGATGTTTCGACAAATTTTAAGAGCTCTAAAAAATGTCAAGAGATTTCTAAAGATTTTTAAGTTTTTAAAATATTTTAGTTTATTTTAAAAGGTTTTGTCGACATTTTAGAGATTTGAAAAACGTCATAGGATTTCAAAAGATTTTAGTAATTGTAAGAAATTAAAACATTTTTCATCTGGTTGTAAAAAATGTCCTAGAATTTCGCAACATTTAGAATTATCGTTTTAGTTATTATGGAATTCAACCTGAAATTTTATTAATTTATGCAGAATTCATTTAAATTCTTTTGAATTGCCTTCACTTTTTCTGAAGCACACCAATTTTACTGAAACCAAAGAAATTTTTTTCCAACTCATTTCAATTCTTTTGAATATAATTGGATTTTTTAAATAGTATTATGGATTTATTCTGCAGTTGTTAAACTTCACCTGGAATTCATATACATTTTATCGAATTCGTTTGAATTATTTAAAATTTAAACGAACATTAATAACATTAAAGCTATATATTGGTCACTTTTTGTCACTTTTTGGGTTAGAAATTAGTCACTTTTGGTCACTTTTTTAGTTTAAATATGGCTTTTTCACTTTATGCAAGTAAGCTAGGTTGTGGTAGCCCTTTTAATAAAAAAAATGAAATAAGAAAATGTTTTTATTTCATTTATAAAAGATTATATGCTAAAAATGGGAGAACTGAAAAATCCCGATAAATAAAATTCCTGACACTGTATAATTCTTGACAAATAATATATTCGTAAAAGAAGATTTCGGAAATATTCAAATTCCAGAAAAATAAATTCTCAAACAGTTTATAATATTATCCAATTTTAAAATTACCGTATAATAAGTTTTCTGACAATATATAATATTACCGAATTTAAAGTTTTCCGGATAACAAAATTCGCAGCAAAAAATTCCGAATTATAAAATACCTGGCATGGACCACTTAAAAATTCCGAAAAATAAAATTCCCAAAGAATAAAATTTCCGATTTGGAAAATTACGGACTGATAAAATTTTCGGAGCATAAGATTCCCAAATAATAAAATTTTCGAATTCGAAAATTCCTGAAGCAAACTAGAAAATTATCGATTCAATTATATTCCAGAATTTAAATAATTAAAAAGATTGTTTTCCAGCAAAAATTTTTATCCACAAATATTCTATTTTACATTTTTGTTATTTAAATTCTCCCGGAATTTTCTATCGGGAATTTTGCAATTCGCCAATATTGTAAACCGTCGGGAAATTTTATTATTCGGAAATTGTTCAATTGGGAATTATTATTATTTGTGAATTTTATTATTCGGGAAATGGATTATTTAAGGCTTCAAATTCGGCAATTTTTCAGTTTCGGAAATTTTATTTTTCGAGATTTTTCATTTATCCCAATCGACTCGGTCAAATTTCCGCTACTAGCAAATACCCGAATTATAATATTCCCGTATTTAAATAATTAAAAAATTGTTTTAAAAAAAATATTATTTATTTATTATAAATACCATAATCACATATTTTTTCCAAATATTTTCATTTCAAGTTCAAGCAATAATTAAAAAAAATACATTGAACACCCCAAACAAATTTTTTTTTTAATTAAAAAATTTTATTATTGTATTTTTAATGCATAAATATGATTGATTAAAAAACAATTTTTTAAATTGTGTAAAATCGATCATTTTTACGTTCGGGAGTTTTAATACTCGAAAATTTAGGATTTTTATATTTCGGCAATTTTATAATTTCGGAAATTTTTTTTTCGGGAACTTTACAGTGTCGAGATATTAATTTTTCGGGATTTTTCAGTCGTCCCTTAAAAATCTTGCAAGATCAGAATTTCTGTTTTTCGATATTATTGGCCTGAGAAAATGATAAATTAGTCAGCAAAAAAATGAGGGAATTTTGAAAATGAATTTTTCAACCACCTGCGTTATATTATTGTTTGTGAATAAAGTATTATTCAACAGGGTAAGTTGATTGTCGGACACAACATGCTTTTGGATCTCTGTCACATAATTCGACAATTCTTCAATCCACTTCCGGAAAAATACTCTGAATTCAAGGCACTGGTCCATGGACTTTTCCCCAGGATTTTAGACACTAAAGTCATAAGTCAGTCGCCGCCATTCAAGGATAAAATGTCTTTCTCGAGTCTTCAAATCCTTTTAGAAACTTTAAGCAAGCCTCCTTTTTCAATTCCGGAAGTTGTTCCTGTGAAGGATCGTAGTTATTCAACTTCATGCGAAAAGTGTCACGAGGCTGGTTATGATGCTTACATGACTGGCTTGTGTTTTATTTCCATGAGCAATCACCTGGGTAAGCAAATAATGTATTTCCAGTTATAATTCACAGGATGACCGGCTGGACCAGAAATTCCGGAATTTTACAAAGTTTTAGAAGAAAAATCTATCCAGTCGCTTCAAATATCACAATTTTTCTTTCATTTCTGATTTCTTTTTTCTTTTTTGAGAAATTGTTTAGAAATTTAAAATAGGCTTGTGAGTCGTTCCGAAAAATTAGGGGACTTATGAACAATATTTGACTACTCATCCTGAAATTCTGGACGACAGTTCGCTTAAATTGAGTTCGATTTAAACTTTTTCAGGGGAATCGGAAAAGCAGGCATTTTTTTAGACCGCGAGAAACCGGGAAATGACAGTGAATTTATTTTTTCACACAGGGGTTTTAAAAATTTTAGAAAAAAATCTGTTCAGCTCGATTTTAACCATTTTTTAAATAATTAGAATTTGAAAATTAAAAGCGTTTGAAATTACAAATATTTGGTAAAAGAAATTTTTACTTGATCAATTGTGAATATAAATTAGTTAATTATTTTAAAAATTTAACTGTACTTGAAGTATCAAAAAAGTAACAATAATTCATTTGTTAAGAAGATTCTAAATCCGTTTGAAATATAAGATTATTCAGCGTTTAGCGTTAAAAATTAAACTGGTTCAATTCAAAAGCTTTGGTCTTTAAAAATGTAAATAATTTGAACCTGGATCGTTTGAAATAGAAATCCTTGAATTTTTTAAGTTTCAAGTAGCTTTTAAACTGTGAACGTATCTATTGTTATTGTTCTATTTAAAACATGAATAATTTTTTAAGTGAAATTATTAAATTTTGATGTATACATAAAAATTGAACACTTATTATTTGTAGAACCATTCGAGTAATTTTGAGAGATATTCAGAATAAAAATAAATAAGCTTTTAAGAATTATGAAAGGCTTCACAAGAATAAAAATATTTTCTTTATATTACTAGGGGAATGGAAAATGATTTTTTATTTTGAATTTTTTGTTGAAATTGGAATCATTTTACAAGATATTTATAAGTTGTGAAAAACTTTTAATTGTAATTTTAAATTGGAAAAAATTGGAAACAGCATGTACATTTTTCAAGACTTTGAAATAAAATCTCGAAGCTTTTTAAGGATATCTAAACTAATCAAAATAAAAATAGTTCAACTTCTAATTAAAAAATTTTTCAGTTTAAAAAAAATTGAATGGTTCAAGTTTTAATGTTTCTAGCTTAAAATTGGCTAAAAAACTATAATTTAAAAAATTTTGAATTTATTGATTTCTTTTTTAATTTAGAGCACTGAAAATGATAACATGGATTTATATTTTTGAAACTGGATCTGAATCTTTGAACTCTAAAATTTATAAAAGTTAAGAATTCTAAATTTTTCAGTTTACATGCATTTAATTTAAAATTAAGCATTTAAATAAATTTTTTAAATTTAAAAACTTTTAAACTTCAATTTTTAAAGTTTAAAAATTAAGTGTTTCATCTTGAGTGCTTTAATTTATAGTTCATTTTTGATTAATTCAAATCGAAAAATGATAGAAGTTCACATTTTTTAACTTAATTGACCGTAACAAATTTTGCGAACCGAAAAAAAACCGGGGTATGACCGGGATTTTTTTCTTTGATTAAAACGGCCACCCTCTTTTTTTAAATGTGAAGTTCAATTATTAACTTTTTCAATTATGATATTTAATTTATAATTTTTAATTCTAAAATCATTTATTTTAGAAATTAGCTATTTTAGATCTGTATTCGTAAGCGAACATTTTTAATTTAACGAATGTTAAAATACGGTTTTCAAGGCTTAAAAAAAATTTTTAAAGTTTAAATTTCAAATTTTGGCTCAACCACTTTGTTAAAAGAATCATTTTTTTGTTAAAAATTCATAATTTTAGTTGAAAATTTATTGTTTTGGTTGGAAGTTCGTTTATTTTTTGGATGCAAATTAATTTTTTGCATTTTTTGCACTTTATAATAATTGATCTGGTCAGACGATTTTGAATCTGTTCATTCAAAACGAATAATTATAAATGAAATATTTAAAACTGCATTTTTCAAAGTAAATTTTAAAGAGCTAAATTTAAACTTTGAACGTTACAATTTTAATTGTTTTATTTAAATAATTTTGAATTATTAAGTGAAATTGTCGAATTTTCTTGTATAAATAACAATAGGATAATTATAAATTTATGAATAATTCGAGTAAGCTGACGATATATTTAGAAGGTTTGAAAAGATTCAAAATTAATAAAAGAAAATTATTTTAAAAACAAATGTAGATTTTTTCAGTTTGTAAACAAAAAATTTAGGTTTCAAGAGAATAAATTTTTTTTTAAGATTCATAGGGACATTAAAAATGTTTTATTTTGGTTAAAATCAAATTAGTTTTAAGAGAATATTTAAAAAATTCAAAAGGTTTACAAAATTTCCAAAAGAATGATTTTTAATTTTGAAGGCAATTTTTTTATTATGCAGGATTTGAAAAAAGTTTAGAAAAATTCGAATTATTTTAAAAGATATTTAGATTTTTTTTAAATGTTCAAAAATAATTGAAAATATGAAGATGTCAAAAAACTTAGAGAAAATATAAATTTTTGAAGATTATAGAATAAAATTTTAAAGCTTTTCAAGGACTTCGAATCGTTTTTTAGACATAAAAAAAATTACGTTTAAGAAAATATTTAAAAAGGTTTTAAAATATTCCCAAAATTGTAGAAAAAAATAATGTGGAAGACTTTAAAGAATTTTTTAATTCTTGCTAGATTTAAATAAAATTGTAGGAAAATTCGATTTTTTTATATATTGGTACAAATTGTGAAAAAATGTCTAATTAATTAAAGGTTTGAAAAGATTTAAATTAAGATTAAAACAAAATGAAGATTTAAAAATAAAATTTGGAAGATTTTCAAGGGGTTTAAAAGGTTATTTTTAAGTTATCAAAAAAGGATTCTTGATATTTCTTTGAAATAAATTTTTCTTATTTCTTGATATTTCTTGATATTTTTCTTGATATATAATTTTTAATTTAAAAAAATTATGTTTAAGAGAATATTAGAAATTTTTTTTAAAACTCAGTTTGATGTATAAATAACAGTTAAACGATTATTGATTTAAAACTACATAAAATAAAACTGAATTTAACTTCTAATTTAAAACGAGTTCGGTTCAAAAAACAAACTTTATTCTATCAAGTTTTAATGTTCTAGATTTAAATTGTTAAAAATTGTATCTTTTTGAAAATTTACGAATATTTGTTGATACATTCTTAAACTTAAAGCATGGAAAATGATAACGTAGATTTATATTTTTTACATTGAATCTGAATCTTTGAAATATAAAAATGTATAAAAGTTTAAAATTGGTAATTTTGTTGTTTAAATGCATTTAATTCAAAAAATGTAACTAAAATGTGTTAATTGCTACCATTTTATAAATGTAAATAATTGAGCTATGAATTAACCAATTTTTTAAATTCAATTTTCAGTTCAGTTTTTATTACTTAAAGTGGAAAAATTTTTAGCTTTAAGAGTTTGAATTTATTAATTCCATTGATTGTGACAAACTTTTGCGAAACGGTAGAAAACTGAGAAATGACCAGGAATTTTTTATTTGATTAAAACGGCTGCCCTGAATTCTCTTTTTGAAATTATTTAAAAAATATAATTAGGTCATATTTTTCTAGTGAAAATATTATTTTTATTTTTAAGGTTCCCTAGAAAATCCTGCTATCGACACAGTGCTTTCGGACTCTCCTTTACTGAATCCATTTGTAAATAAGTAAGAGAGAATTTACTCAATCTTGATAAATTTAAAATTGAATTTTTGAAAAATAATATTAACTTTTGTATAAAATTGTAGATTGCTGATTGCAAGGCTAAAGGACGTCCCGTACATTAATTTATCAGGAAAAGATCGTAAGTTCCTTCGATTATGAAATTTAAATAAATAAATAATTGAATTTAATGATAAATATTCTATAATTTTCAGCTAATCCTAGCAGAGATCACGTTTTCCATTTATCGTTCCCACGTGAATGGAAAATGAGCGATATCACGCAACTTTTCAATCCCTATGGTAAAACTTTTCTTCACGATTTTAAAAATTTCGCATACAATGGAGAAACTTTTGAGTAATATTATTGCATATTTCAGGTGGTGTTTTCGTTTCCTGGTTATCTGATACGTCAGCTTACATTAGTTTAAATAAACGGGACCAGATAAAAAACGTTCTGAAAAACGTTTTAAATACTGATACGTTTACAATCAAAAAGTACGCGGAGCATCAAGCTAGTACAGAATCACAGACTTCTACGCAAGTACTTCGCAAGCGGAAACTAAATTCTGAGTAAGAAATTAAATTTATTATTTATTATATAAACAGATTGACGATTTCACGGGAAACCCGGGAAAGATCCCGGAAATGACAAGTAATTTAATTGAAAAAAACTGGGAATTTACTTCTGATTGCAGTATAATTCAATTTTTCATTATTTTAATAATGTTGGTCAATTTAGAAAAGTTATTTCTACCTTATCTATCTTATCTACAGTATTAATAACTGTCTTTTTTATGTATATAAAATTCGCCATTTTGGTTTAAAAATTCAACAATTTGACAGACATCTTTTTATCTCTTTACTGAAAAATTCTTTTTGTTTGCAAATTCAATTCTGTTGTAGAAATTCCGTCCTTTTGACATGAAAATTCATGTCTTTTGGTAAAAATGGTATCTTTGTTGGTTGTTAATACAGCTGTGTGACTAAAAATTAATATGTTTTGGTAGAAGATCCAACTATCTTTTTGAAAATTCGTATTTTTTTGTTGAATCCAACTGATTTTTATTCAATATTTTGCTTCTTTTTGGTTGACATATCGGCTATTACATTTTTCTTTCAGAAATAATCTTTTAATTAAATTTACTATTTTTTATTTACTACTTTATTTACTACTTGATTGGAAGTTTAATTTTTTTGTTAAATAATAAACTATTTGGTTGAAAATTTGTTTCTTGTTTTGTTGAAAATTATATATATATTATTTTTCAAACACTTAATCTAACTATTATTCCAGTTGAAAATTCGTATTTTTTAGTTAAAGATTGATCATTCTAATTAAAAATTCATTCTTTTCGGAGAAAAATGAGCCATTTGATTGAAAATTGGTTTTTTCTTTGGATGAAAAGGAATTGTTTTGCCGAAAATCGAACTATTATGCTGAAAATTTGTTTCTTTTTTGGTTAAAAATGATATATTTTTTTAAACTGTAAATGTAACTATTGCTTCAGTTGAATATTTCATACTTTTAATTAAAAATTCCTTTCCTTCACTGAACATTAATTCAAATTTAATTACTCAATTTGTGGTTAAAAAATGATCTTTTTTATTTGAAACTTGGTCTTTTTTGACTTCTAATTGATTTTTTTTATGTTTAGACGTAATTGTTTCAGTTTTCTTTGACAATTTTTCTTTTCTTAGTACAAATTAGTTTTTTGTTTGAAAATTTTAACAATTTCAGTTGAAGATTTATAATTTTAGTTGAAAATTCGTCAGTTAGTATTTTGTTAAAAATTCACGTATTTTGTTAAAATATTTTTTTTTTGCAGAAAATTAGTCTTTTTGTCTGAAAATTAATTTTATTATTTAAAAATTCATTTTTTTGTCGTTTAAAACTCAAGTATTCCAGTTAAATATTCATAATTATAGTTAAAAATTCATCAGTTTGGTTAAAAATTATTTTCTCCAACTAAAAAATTGACTATTGCATTTTTGGTTGAAAATTCAACTATTTTGTTGCAAATTCGCATATTTTGTTTAAAAGTCGATTAAAAAATGATATTTTTCTTGAAACTTAATCTTGTTTAAAAAATATTTTTTTTAAGTCAAGTATTCAAGTTAAATATATATCATTTTAGTTGGCGATTCATCTTTTTTATTGAAAATAAAATTACTTAGTAGATAATTAAACAATTTTGCTTAAAATTATTATTTTTTGATTGAAGATTCATCATTCTTATTAAAAATTAATGTGCTTGGTTGTAAAATAAACTATTTGGTTAAAATTTGATTTTTCTTTGGATGAAAAGGAATTTTTTTTCTCAAAAATTGAACTATTTTGTTGAAAATTAATTTCTTTTTTGGTTGAAAATTATATATTTTTCAAACTGTAAAGGTAATTATTATTTTAGGTTGAATATTCTATAATTTTAGATAAAAATTCCTTTCTTTGGCTGAACATTTATTTTTTGACTTAAAATTTAATTAATGAATTTTTGGTTGAAAAATTGTCTTTTTTTGTTGATAATTGATTCTTTTAAAGTAAAAAAGTAAGTTTTTCATTTTTGATCGACAATTTGTCCTTTTTGAGTACAAATTAGTTTTTTTGTGTGCAAATTTTAACAATTTCAGTTGATAATGCATCATTTTAGTTGAAAATTCTTCAGTTGGATTAAAAATTAATGTTTTCAACTAAAAATGTAACTGTTCCATTTTCTGTTAAAATTTTTTTTTTTTAGTATAAAATTAAACTATTTGGTTGAAAATTGAAGTAAAACTCAAAACTTAATTATTTCGTTAAAAAATATTGTATTTTGTTGAAATATTTGATTTTTTGGCACAAAATTAACCTTTTTCTTTGAAAATTAATTTTATTGTTTAAAAATTAATTTTGTTGTTGTTGAAAACTCAAGTATTGCGGTTAAATATTCATAATTATTATTGAAAATTCATCAGTTGGGTGAAAAATTATTTTCTCCAACTGAAAAATTAACTGTTGCATTTTTGGTTGAAAATTGATTTTTTCTATTTTAAAATTTAAAAAATTGTACACAAAATTTGTCTTCTTAAATTGAAAATTCAACTATTTCGTTGCAAATCCGCATATTTCGTTAAAAACTCGATTTAAAAATGATCTTTTTATTGAAAGTTAATCTTTTTTAGGAATTTTGTTCTGTTCAAAATCAAGTATTCAAGTTAAATATTTATCATTTTAGTTGAAGATTCATCTTTTTTGTTGGAAATGAAATTACTTAGTAGATAATAAAACAATTCTGTTTTCAAAATTATTATTTTTTAATTCAAGATTCATAATTCTTATTAAAAATTAATTTGTTTGGTTAATAAATCAACTATTTTGTTCAAATTTGTTTTTTCTTTGGCTGAAAAGGAATTTTTTTGTCGAAAATTCAACTATTTTGCTGAAAATTTGTTTCTTTTTTGGTTAAAAATTATATAGTTTTTAAACCGTAAAGGTAATTATTATTTTAGGTTGAATATTCTATAATTTTAGTTAAAAACTCCTTTCTTTGGCTGAACATTTATTTTTTGACTTAAAATTTAATTACTGATTTTTTGGTTGAAAAATTGTCTTTTTTTGTTGATAACTGATTTTTTAAAAAGTAAAAACGTAAGTTTTTCATTTTTGATCGACAATTTGTCTTTTTTGAGTACAAATTAGTTTTTTGTGTGCAAATTTTAACAATTTCAGTTGAAAATGCATCATTTTAGTTGAAAGTTCTTCATTTATGTTAAAATTAATGTTTTTAACTAAAAATGTAACTATTCCATTTTCTGTTGAACATTTTTTTTCATAGTATAAAATTCAGCTATTTGGTTGAAAATTGAAGTAAAACTGAAAATTCAATTAATTCGTTTAAAAATCTTGTATTTGTTGAAATATTTTATTTTTTGGCAGAAAATTAATCTTTTTGTTTGAAAATTAATTTTATTGTTTAAAAATTAATTTTGCTGTTGTTGAAAACTCAAGTATTCCAGTTAAATATTCATAATTATGGTTGAAAATTCATCAGTTTGGTTGAAAATTATTTTCTCCAACTGAAAAATTAATTGTAAAAAGTCGATTAAAAAATGATGTTTTCTTGAAAGTTAATCTTCTTTAAAAAATATTTTTCTGTTCAAAATCAAGTATTCAAGTTAAATATTTATAATTTTAGTTGAAGATTTATCTTTTATGTTGGAAATAATATTACACAGTAGATAATTAAACAACTTTATTGAAAATTATTATTTTTGATTGAAGATTGATCATTCGTATTAAAAATTAATCTGTTTGGTTGCATAATAAACTATTTGGTGAAAATTTGTTTTTTCTTTCGATGAAAATGAATTTTTTTCCGAAAGTTGAACTTTTTTGTTGAAAATTTGTTTCTTTTTTACTTGAAATTTATATATTTTTTTAGCTTTCAAGGTAATTAGTATTCCAGTTGAATATTCTATAATGTTATTTAAAATTTTCTTTCTTCGGCTGAACATTCATTTTTTGACTTAAAATTTAATTACTGAATTTTTTGTCTTTCTTAGTTGACAATTTGTATTTCTTAAATACAAATTTCATTTTTTATTTTGCAAATTCAACCATTTCAGTTGAAAATTCATCATTTTAGTCGAAAATTCTTCAGTTAGGTTAAAAATTATTGTTTTTAACTAAAAATGTAACTGTTCCATTTTGTGTTGAAAATTTTTTTTATAGTATAACATTCAACTATTTAGTTGAAAATTGAAGTCAAACTGACAATTCAATTAATTCGTTCAAAAACCTTGTATTTTGCTTCTGAAAATTAATTTTTTTGTTTAAAAATTCATTTGTTTGTTTTCGGAAAATCAAGTATTCCAAGTTAAATATTCATAAATATAGTTGAAAATTCATCGGTTTGGTTAAAAATTATTTTCTCCCACTGAAAAATTAACTGTTGCATTTTTTGTTGAAAATTGATCTTTTCTAGTACAAAATTTAACAATTTGTACACAAAATTTGTCTTCTTAAATTGAAAATTCGCATATTTTGTTAAAAAGTCGATTAAAAAATGGTATTTTTCTTGAAAGTTAATCTTATTTGAGAATTCTTTTCTGTTAAAAACCAAGTATTCATGTTAAATATTTATCATTTTAGTTAAAGATTCATCTTTTTTGTTGGAAATAAAATTTTCTTAGTAGATAATTAAACAATTTTGTTGAAAATTATTATTTATTTATTATTTAGCTTTTTCTTTGGATGAAAAGAAATTTTTTTTCGAAAATTGAACTGTTATTCTATAATTTTAGTTAAAAATTCCTTTCTTGAGCTGAACATTAATTTTTTACTTCAAATTTAATTACGTAGTTTTTGGTTGTAAAATTATCTTTCTTAGTTGAAAATTTGACTTCTTTTGTTGGTAATTGATTTAAAAAATAAATTAAAACGTAATTTTTTCAGTTTTTATTGAGATTTGTCTTCCTTTAATACAAATTACATTTTTTATTTTGCAAATCCAACCATTTCAGTTTTCAACTAAAAATGTAACTGTAAATGTAACTGTAAATGTAAATTTCGTTAAGAAATCTTGTATTTTGTTGAAATACTTTATTTTTTGGTACAAAATTAATCTTTTTGTTTCAAAATTAATTTTATTGTTTAAAAATTAATTTTGTTTTCATTGAAAATTTAAGTATTCCAGTTAAATATTCATAATTTCATCTTTTTGATTTAAAATTCAACTATTCCAGTTGAATATTCATAATTCTATTTTAAAAATAATTTATTTAGCAAGTTTTTGCTCTGTTATGTTAAAGGATGTTTAGAATGCGCGTCATGAATCAAAATAATTGTTTCCATTTCGCGACAAATGTGAACATGTTAGTTTTAGTTGTCCGGGAAAATTGAAACACTTGACCGGCAAATGACCGGGATTTGAAATCGTCTGCCGAATCGTTACCTTGAAATTGCTGAAAATAGCGTCACGTAGTTTTTGAACAGCCCCGAATTAAAATGAAGAAAGGGCGGCAAATTTGAGGGTGGGCTAGTATGACCTGAAAAATAAATCCGGCTCTGAACTGTCCACCCCTTCTCTTATTTCTTTCGATAGAAATTAGATTATTCAGGTACGTTTTATCGTAGGCTTATCTCGAATACTTTAGATGAGCCAGCGGAAAGAGTAAGCGCATAGGCAATGTCAGGCTCTTCGTGGTCCACTGGTTTACCATAACTTAGCAAGTGCTTGTAAACCGTTCTGCAGTTGCCGACAGTCCCTTCCTCTTCCCGCCACGGGGTGGCCGTAGTTTACGCAAATCGCAAAGTAGAAAAAGAAAAAGAAATAGGGAGGGGAAAAGAAAAAAGAAAAAGAGAAACGAATAAAAAGGAAAGAATTTCGCTCGCTCGCTCGCGCGTTATCGACCAGAGGTAACCGCGTTAATAATTTCAAGAGTGCGTTCTCGATTCTACCTCTGACTTTAGCTCTTACTGGCCTTTCGAGATTTCCTGTACAGAGGGAAATTAGCATAGCCCCGTAGACTCCCGCTTGAATTAATGCCCGCGATCCTCGTTACACGTGTTTTTATGCAAAACATCGAGTCACGTGATCTTTCGCGTATACTCGCTCACGATAAATCAGAAATTTTTACTCGCGCAAATACATTTTATAAGCAGTCAATTCTAAACCATATTGAAAATTCCGATGTTGTAGTATCTAGGAAAATATCTACGTACTAGTGACACTATTTGAAACAATTACATTTTCAAGAGAATGATGGATTTTCTACAACAAAGACGAATTCTAAAGAAAATACGTACATTTTTATCCAATTAGTTAAATTTTCAATCATGAAATTAATTTTCTATTAAAAAAGAGAATTTTTCGACCAAATGGTTGCATTTTTAATCGAGGATGATATCATTTTTACCAAAAAAGATAAATGTTCATATCAAAAGGACAAATTTTTGAGAAGTCTTTAATTATCAACCAAAAAAAATTTTAAGTCAGTAGAGAACAAATTTTTTTATCTAGAATGTTGAATTTTTAAACTAAAAGACCATATTTCTACAAAACAGGTCAATTCTTTTATTTTTTTAACAATATTTTTTCACTTCTTCGTCTCGTTCTTTTGTAATTTTCGCGGACAAAATTTTGTTAGTGAACATATTTCGGGATAAAAAAAAATTTATTCGCTTTGCTAGTTAAAGTAGTAGCTTAACCAACTAATCGAATTTTCATCGAAAAAATATGAATTCTGAACAAAAAATGTAATAGTTTATATTTTAATTAGGAAAATATTTTTATTTAAAATCAGCAACATTTTAATTGCACAAGAAAGGACGAATTTCCAACCAAATAATTGAATCCTCCACTACAGCATTTTCATATGCATTTTCATCCAAATAGTTGCATTTTTAGCGAAAAAGATCAACTTTCTACCAGAACAGATGAATTTTTATATAAAAAGGACCAATTTTCCACAAAACAGATTTTTCTGTCAATAAAAGAAAAAAATTTCATCCATAGTGTTGAATTTTCAAACGAAAACATGAATTTTCCACAAAATATGTGATTGTTCAACCAAATAGTTAAATAACTTTGGTGCAAAATTAAACTATTTTTTTAAAAGAGTATGTACTTTGTTGAAAATTAGCTTATACCAGTTATTAGCTTTATACCAAACAAGATCAATTTTCAACAAAATTACATAAATTTTGAACTAAATAGTTTGAATAATGGATGTGATATTAGACCAACTGATGCTGAGTAATTATTATTTTAGGTTTTTTTTCCTTTCTAAAATCTTTTAAATAAATACAGTGAAATTCGATACGCAATTTTTAAATTTTGAAGCCAAATTTTCTATAAAATAGTTGACTTTTTAACCCAAATATATGAATTTTCAGCACAAGAGTTAAGTTACAACCAGTCAGTTGAATTTTTAACAAAATAGTTAAGTTTTCAATTAAAAAATTAATTAATTACCCAATAGAAAACTAATTTTCAAATAAAATTATGAATCTACAAAAAGAAAAAACTTTTAAGAGAGTAGTTCAACTTTCAACTAAGGAGTCGAATATTTATTTTCAACCAAAAAGATGAATTTTCAACAAAAAATTTAATAGTTCGCATTTTAACAGTAAATATTTTAATTTAAATAAAAAAATTGGATTTAACTAACATATTTTTATATATAAGAATTAATTTCCAATCGAAGAAAACGATGATAAAACAAAATACATAATTTTTCACCCAAATTTTTAAATTTTCAATCACATAATTAAACTTTCCACTAATTTAGGTTAAAATTTCAAGCCAAAACTACGAATAACTTACAAAACAGTTGAATTTTCAACCCAGAAATGTAAATTGTCAACAAAAAATGTAAACTTGAACCGAAAAAAATTAATTTTTATTTTGATAGTGGCATTTTTAACCAAAAAAGGTGAAATTTTTACAAAAAATTGTTAGTCAAGAAAGAAAGAAATTTCAACAAAATAGTTGAATCCTGGACTAAAAACCGATTCATTTTCATCCAAGTAGTTGAATTTTTTAGCGAAAATGCTGAACTTTGAAGAAAATATGCGATTGTTCAACTAAATAGTTTAATAATAATCATAAAAAATAATCATAACAAAATGCACACATTTTCACCGACTGTTGAATTTAAAACCAAGAAGATTAATTGTCTACCAGAACAGACGAATTATCAACAAAATACATACATTCATTTTGAACAAACTTTGTAGTTCAATTTTCAACCAAGAAGATTAGTTTTCTACCAAAAAAGATAAATTTTAAACAAATTACATAAATTTTAAACTAAATATTTTGAACAATCGATGTAATTTTAAACCGATACAAATTATTTTCAACCAAATAGTTGTATTGTAAACAAAAAAGAAGATTCTTCAAACAAAAAAGATGCATTCTCAACAAAATAGTTTAATTTTCGATAAAAAAATTGTTAGTCACTAAAAAAAGAAATTTTACGACTTTTTAACAAATTTGTTGAATTGTCAAAATATTTCAATTTTGAACATAAAAATATTAATTCGAAACAAAAATGTAATATGTGGTTAATATTTTATTCAAGAAAGGATTTTCATTTTAAAGCAACAACATATGTATTGTACAAGAAAGTACGAATTTCAAAAAAAAAATTTGAATTCTGAACCAAAACAGATTCATTTTCATCTAAAACGTTGTATTTTTAGCGAAGAAGATTAATTTCCTACCAGAAGAGATTTATTTTTAAATCAAAAAGACGTATGTTTAATCTAGAAAGATTTTTTAGCCAATGAAGAAAATAAATGTCCTCAAAAGTGTTGGATTTTTAAACCAAAAACATGAGCTTTCAAAAAAAGATGTGATTGTTCATACAAATAGTTAAAATTTTACCCAAAAATATGAATTCACAACAAAATATATATATTTTTGACCAAATATTTAAATTTTAAACAGCGGAGATTAATTTTTGGCTAGAAAATACGATTTTTCAAGAAAATTCATACTTTTTTAACAAATCAGTTCAATTTTAAACTATGAAGATTAGTTTTCTACCAAAAAATATAAACTTCCTACAAATTACATAAATAACTAAATATTTTGAACCATGGATATCATGTTAGTACAAATTTAGTTTGATTAATAATTATTTTATATTTTTTCTTTTCGTATAGTTTTTTATCTAAATATTGGAATTAAAAAAAAATTGTTGAATTTTCTACAAAATGATTCAGTTTTGAACCCAAAACGATGAATTCTCTACCAAAAATTTAATAGTAGGCTTTTCAACCTAAAAGAATGAAAACCATTTAAAATTTTAGTTTTTATTATTGGGTTCCATTACTTGAGTCCGAATTAAAGTGAAACAAAATGAGAAAAAGGGGAAAGTCTGTAAAACCTGTAATAAATAAATATGATTTTTGATCATTTATAGACTAAAGAATAACATTTTAAATAAACATTAAAGTAAACTAAGTTCGAAATCAGGGAAATTCAGCGATTTCAAAAAAAAATCTAGCTATAGTCAGGGAATTTATATTAGGGGTACTTAAAATAACTGCTAAGGATAATAAATAATGAATTCTAATTTCAGGCTGTTTAATTCCGTATATAAAAGATTCTATGTTAAAAATTGTACAATATTAAGGTTCTGGTCTTTGAATATTAATGGTCATGGAAAATAAAAACATAGGAAGTTTTGAAAATGATTTTTTTCGGCCACTATTTAATTGAAAATTCTATTATTTGGTTGAAATTTCAGTTACTAAATTGACAAATTTTTGTTCAAAAATTCATATTTTGGTTTTTGAAAAATCAAGTGAAATGTATCTCAGTTGAAGATTCAACTACTTTTTACTTAAAATTAAAATCTTTTTCGGTTGAAATATTTGATATTAGATTTTTTCTTGAAAATTCTTATTTTGGTGAATGTTGAAACTCTTCGTTAAAAAATAATTTTTTTGTCGACGATTCATGATTTAGTTGAAAATACATTCATATGGTTGAAAAAATAATTATTTTGCTGAGAATAGATCTAATCGTACTTTTAATCGTAATTTTTATTCAGTAGAAGTTGATTTAGTCTGTTCAAAATTTGTTTGGTATAACTGCTAAGTTACTTATTTTGTTGACAATTAATTTATTTTGCTTTAAAATTTAACTATTTGGATGTAAATGCAACTGTTACGTTAAATTGAATTTTTGTTGTTGAACATTTAACTATTCGATTAAAAATTAATCTTTTTTATTGGAAAGGAAGTTTTTTGTTGAAAAATTACCTTTGCAGCTTTAAGCGTCAAATATTTTCGAAAACATTCCACTGTTTAGGCTGATAATTATACTATTTGGGTGAAAGTTCATCCTTATAGTAAAAAATTGAACTACTTTGTTAAAAATGTGATAATTTTGGTCGAAAATTCAACTTTGCTGTTGAAAATTCATCGTTTTGGGATGAATTTTGGTAAAAAAAATGATATTGTTAGGTTGCGAAATTCATATTTTTTGTTTGAAAATTCAACATCTTTTCGGCCTGAAAATTCAGCATTTTGGATGATGTTTTTTTCTTTGCAGACTGTAAAATCTTTCATGTTTGAAAAATTAACTCTTTTATTGAAATTTCGTCTTTTTGCATTTCAAAAGTTTATCTGCTTCCGTAGCAAGTAGAAAATTCGACCGCTTTGTTGAAATTTCATCTCTGTGAGTTGAAAATTTAACTATTTGGTTAAAACCTCATCTTTTTCGGTTAAAATTTTTTGAAAATTATCTTTTCAGGCTTAAATGTCATTTGATTTCAAAAACATTGAACTGATTAGGTTGAAAACTAAATTGTTTGGCTGAAAATTCATCTTTGTAGTTTGAAAATTAAACTTTTTGTTTAAAAATTCAACTGTTTTGATGCAAACTTAAGTACTTTTTTAAACTCAAGCATTTTGTTGACAAATTATGTTTTTCGGTAAAAATTTGAGCGGTGATGTTGAAAATTTGTATTTTTAAATTAAAAATTTAGCCGTTTTGTTAAAAAATCATATTATTGTGTTGGAAATGAACTTTTTTGTTTAAAATTGAACTGTTTTGTAAAAAATTTACCTTTTCGGCTTGAAAATTCAGCATTTTTTTTTTTATTTGCAGACTGTAAAATCTTTCATGTTTGAAAAATTAACTCTTTTGTTGAAATGTTGTCTTTTTGCGTTTCAAAAGTTCATCTGTTATCGTAGCAGGTAGAAAATTCGACCGCTTTATTGAAAATTCATCTTTGCGGGTTAAAAATTTAACTATTTGTTTAAAACTTCATTTTTTAATTAAATTTGTTTGAAAATTATCTTCACGGGCTTAAATGCCATTTGATTTCAAAAACAGTGGGCTTATTTGGGTCGAAAATTAAATTGTTTGACTGAAAATTCATCTTTGTAGGTTGAAAATTAAACTTTTTTTTTTTTATTCAACTGTTTTGATACAAATTTAAGTTTTTTTTTAAATTTAAGCATTTTGTTGACAAATTATGTTTTTCGGTGCAACATCCAGCGGCCATGTTGAAAATTCGTATTTTTAAATTAAAAATTCAACCTTTTTGTTAAAAAATTATATTATGGGGTTGAAAATTAAGTTTTTTGTTTAAAATTGAACTGTTTTGTAAAAAATTAAGCTTTTTGGCATGAAAATTTAACATTTTTGATGAAATGTTTTTTCTTTATTGACTAAAATCTTTACTGTTTGAAAAATCAACTCTTTTGTTGAAACTCCGTCTTTTTGCGGCGCAAAAATTTATCTGTTGTCTTATAGCTGTAATATTCTTGTTAAAAATTCAATTATTTTGTTCAAAATTCATGTACTTAGTTACAAATTCAACTTTTTTAAATACAAAATTATCTTCTTGTTTAAAGGTTTATCCTTTTGGTTGAAAATTCATCTTTTTTGTCAAAAATTTAACTTTTTGTTCACATTAAAAAAAAAAGATTCATCATTTTAATTAAATTTTTGAGGGTAAATAATTGAACTATTATTTAAAAGTTTCGTTTTTTTTTGGTAAAAAACTCAAGTACTTGTTTGATAATGCACTTGGCTGAAAATTAACCACTGTCCGCTGAAACTTCAACTATTTGGTTAAAAGGTCAACTATTTTCTTGGAAATTCATCTTTTTTGGTAACTAAATAAATAAATTTGAAATTTTACAAGAATAACATTCTGATCTTTGAACAGTAATGGAAAGATTTAGACTAGAGTGATCCGTAAATAAAAAATAATTTTTTTACAAAGGTGTTTTCACCCCGTGGATATAGAAAGGAAAATTCCTCTCTTAATGATTTATTACTTCCTCGAGGGATTTACATAGTTGAAAGCATTTATCAATCCTTTATTGGCTGGTACAATAGATTAGACACATGAGTATTAGATTTGAATTCGATTTATCTCCGGACTTGTTATCCATTTTCAGTTCTTAATTTCCAGTAATGAATAAACGATTAAGTTTTAATGCTGCCTTCCTCGAACGACAAGTTCGGTTGAGTACTTCCTCGAGGTCTAGGCGCACCCAATCGCGTTCATTACTGTACAAATGAGCCGCCTTGCCCATGTGAGAATGAAATCAGCAGCGTGCGAGTATTAGGTCTTGATTAGAATAATGCAACATGCGCCTTCATTCCGACTCGGAAATGCAAATACGCGCATCTTAGATTGGACAAGCGGACTTACTTGGCTGGACACAAAAATACGGGATCTGAAAGACAAATTTTTCAGACAAAGAAATGCTTTCAGAAAGGATCAAGATTCCTGGTAGCGAATCCAGGGCGGCGACTTGCCCTTCTGATCGCAGAACAATTCAAGCTTTCATTTAGAAAAGTCATTTCTTTTTTATCTAAAGTGACGGAGCATTTTTTTTAAAGAATTAAAATTCGGATTGAGAAGAACGCAGTTAAAAAAGTCCCTGCTTCAAGTCTGAATTCATCACAATTTAAAAGTTGCCTCTTCCAAATTAAAACAAAAAAAACAAGAAAGTATTTAAATTAATTTAAAATTTTGTTTCACAAAGAAAATAATTTTCAACTAATTGAATTTAACAAAAAAAGACGAATTTTTAACAAAATAGTTGAATCCTCGATCAAAATGTTTTAATTTTAAAAGAACAAGAATCAATTTTTTAATCAAATAAACAAACTTTCAACAAAATATATGAATTTTCTACTTATAATGGATAAATTTTCAACCAGAAATGGAATGCTTATTATTGAATTTTAAAGCAAAAAAGACAATTTTTCTATAAAACGATTTTTCCACCCGGAAATATGTATTTTAAATAATAAAGTCCATTTACGACATTATAGGTCAATTTTTCACAAAAATAGTTAAGTTCACAAACCAAAAATACGAATTTTGAAGAAAAAATTAACTTTTAACAAAATTGTTGAATTTCCTACCGAGCAGCTTCGTTTTTTTACTAAAATCGTTAATTTTCAACGAAGAAGATTAATTTTTTTACCAAAAAGCCGAATTTTCAACTAAAAAATATCAATTATTCACGAAAACTAGAAAAGTTAAATTTACATTTTAAACGAAACCGTTTTAAACTAAAGTCAAGAATCTTTAACCAAATTTATGCATGTTTAACTCAATACTGCAACTTTCAACAAAGTAGATGAATATCCAACTAAAAAGGATAAATTTTTAATAAAAAATGGAATAGTTAAGTTTTTAGTTAACAGAATTAATTTTCAACAAGAAAAAAAGATATTTCAACAATATAATTAAACTTTCTACCAAAATAGAAGAACAGAATAGTTTAAGAAGAACAAATTTTAATTTTAAGTCAAAGACCGTTGTCCTCATACAAAAAAGACGAATGTTTAACAAAAAAGTTGAATCCTAACTATAAGGGAAAATTTTCAATAAAACGCTTGACTTTTCAACCAAAAAGATACCTTTGAACAAAATTGTTCAATTTTCAAACCAAAATATGAATTCTTAACCAAGAAGAGCAATTTTCTACAGAAAAATGAGAATTTTCGAAAATGCACATGAATTTTCAACCAAATAATTAAATTGTTGAACTAAAAAAGATACTTTTTTACATTCTCAATGAAATAATTAGTTTATTAAAAGAACGCATTTTCAACTAAAATTGAATTTTGTGCGAAGTAAGTGGAATTTTCATCACAAAAAGACGAATTTTCAACCTAAAAGGATGACTTTTTAACAGACTACTTTTGTTTTCAACCTAAGCGATGAATTTTCAAATAAGAATCTTATTTTTTTTATAAAAAAAGAAGAAATTTTGTAACAAATTACATGAATTTTTTTCCAAAAATAAAATTGTTGAATTTTTCTTCGAAAACAGTTAAGTTTTCATCTAAACTCTTTTTGAATTAAATCAAGAATCTTTAACCAGAAAACTAAATTTTTAACTAAATAGTTGAATTTTCCTTTAAAAAATGTAAATTCTCAACAAAAAATGTAATAGTTAATTTTTCAATTAAAAAAAGGAACTTTCAGCAAAAAAAATGTATTTACAATAAAGTTTTTACAAAATACTTGACTTTTTAACGAAGAAGCCTAATTTTCGACCAAAAAATATGAATTTTTAATCAGATACACGCATTTTTTACCAAATACATGAATTTTTACCAAATACATGAATTTTTACCAAAAAACATGAATTGCTATTTAAAAAAGATGATTTATTAATCAACAATGGAATCGTTAAAGTTCCAATTTAAAAAATTAACTTTTAAGAAACAAAAAAAACGCATTCTCGTGAAAATATTACAATTTTCCATCAATCCACCTTCAACGAAAATTAAGAATTTTTAACCAGAAAACTGAACTCTGATTAGATCATTTTTCAACTAAGTAGTTAATTTTTTATCTAATAGATTTAAATTTTCAACAAAAAATAGAATAGTTTAATTTTCAGTTATAATATTAATTCTTAAGTTGAAAAGACGAATTTTCTACCAAAAAATTAATTTTTTACCAAATTATTGAATTTCCTAAAAAGTAGATTCATTTTTAACTCAGATCATGAATTTTCAACGAAAAAGATTAATTTTCTACCGAAAAAGACCAATTTCCCATCATATAAATGCATTGACAACTAAAAAATATCAATTGTTAATCAAAACTGACAAAGGTAAATTTTTAGTATAAAGTATTTCTGCTTGCAACTGAAAAGATACATTTTTATAAAAAAGAATAGTTAAACAATATTATTAAAGTTCCTACAAGGTAGATTGTTTTTTCACCAAGTAGTTTAGAATTATTTTCGGATTACTCGAATGACACCGAATTACCAATTCAGATAACCGAGCGGTCCAGCGGTTTTTCAGAGTTATATTAGTTGTATTGGTTTTAATAGTTAAATACTTAACTATTAAATATTTATTATTTAAGTATTTCCCTTGCATTAGATGTATTCCTGGTTAGCATTTATTATTTTTTACGGAAATGGGGCTGCTGCATATTTTCAAATATGTATATTTTTTTCCTGATAAAATTATAACGTCTTTAAAACATGAATATACTTAATTCAGAAATTAAAAAAAAATGGGATGTTTTCGTTTGAAAAGTATAATTATTAAATTTTGGGCGGGAATATGGGGCATTCTGATTGGACTAGCGTTAGAAGTAAACATCAGTTTGATTAGTGCAGTTAATGGGGAAATTAATATGGCCGCTAGGGATTAGAGTAAACATAACCTATTTTCACGTGTATTATTTAAAACGTGTTTAAAAAATGTGAACAAACGATCAAAAATTTGTTCAAAATGCTCCGAATTTCACTGAAACCGGAATTTATAAAGTGTGGCAGTGTGAATGTTCCTAAAGTCAACATATTCATGTTCACACATTTTTTGACAAGCTGTCAAGTGCATACTACTTTAGTCAATACAGTCAATGCGCAACATTGTTCTGATTGGTTCAGCGTTTTGCAGGATGTGACATTTCAAAGTCATAGAGTTTAAATAGGCTTTTCGATACGTAAAAAAATTTTTTCTTCCTCAGAAGTTAAGTGTTCAATTTTTTGCTGTTCATGCAATTCATGCAACAACCCCATTGACTTTAATAAATATTTTAAATTTAATTAAAACTCTTCAAATAACATAAAATTCTTAACTTTTTTCAGACTAGATGGAACTTTGAATAAAAACATTTTTAAATTAAGTTTTTTCTGAAAAAAGGTCTTCTCCTTCGTTGATTTCTGCTTTTACGGTGGATGAAAAGATATATTCCCTTGTCGTTGTTTAGCATCTCTCTGATGATAATACAGATTCCTTGAAAAATTGACTTGAATTACTACGTAACAACTTGTAAAATGATCCGTGTGTTTCTGAAAAAGGATTCTTCTTTCGATTCTCTCTAGTAGCTTAATGGGAAGAGCACCCAAACGGCAATTGGAAGTTCCGTGGTGCGATTCCCAGTAGAGAAAAGATATTTAAAAAAAAAATTTGATTGAAAGAATTTTTAATTTATAGCTGCATCTGGTCTGAAAGTACGTGAAGAATTTTCTGTCATTTGAAAAGTTAACTTTGATCGATAGTGTTGATTTCTATTATCACGGTGGATTAAAAATATATCTTCACTGATCGGTGCTTACCCTCCTTCTCTAATAATACATATCCCTTGAAAAATGAACTTGTATTAATACGGAACAACTTGCAAAAGTATGCGTGTGTGTCTGAAAAAGGATTCTTCTTTCGATCTCTCTAGTAGCTTTGGCGATTTATGTTGGGAATATGAAAAAAAAGTAATAGGATTTGTTTTTATAGGGTTTTTAACACATATTAAAGTATTAAAACCAATATTTTTATTTTCTATTTTGATAGAAAATGGTGGTGACAGAGCCCGTCTTAAAAGTCGTCTCTTTTTTTAAACACCTTCACGGGAGGGCGGTTTTTTCGTAACATATAAGATCGGAAACGAAAATCCAAAAAAATTTATAATCTATATACTATTTGCTGTAGAACTACATAGAAGGGTTTTTAAAATTAAGTTTTGTGAAAATAATGCACTTTTGAAGAAATTAATAGATTTTTTGTGAAAAAATAAGCAGTAAATTGTTCATAAAAAAAGTTTACATTAAATCTAAAAATGGCTACGTACTTTCATAGAAAATTTAATTGTGAAGCTACTGTCGAAATCACGTCCTCCCATTTTGAAAAAAGTTATTTCGAAAAAAATGAGTTTATAGTTTCACGAGAACTTAAATACTTGAATTTTGTTTACTTCTAATCTACGATACCTACACTATATATGAGCCTAACTGCATATTGTTTAATTGATCCTAAAGTATTGTTTGGGCCAAACAAAAAAAATCAATTTTTTCAAAATCCTACAGCCGTATTCATAGTCGTCAAGATCGTCTCGAGTTAGGTCTCGAGATGGTGTCTCGATTCATAGTCACGCCTCGAGATGGCCGTCAAGTCGCGTCTCAAATCTTAGCTTTAGTAAGGCGGTCACGATTCATAGTCTATGCTTAAGAGCGTCTTGGCGATTTATGTATTCTGTAATGACCGCGCACTTGCGCTCATCTAAAAACTACAGAAATTCACGGTACCCTAGACCCTTTTACATATGATTAAAGCGAAAACTGTCTTACCACCAATTAAACCGGGAATACTTGAAAATGATGCACTGAATAAGTTTGCATTATTTTCATGTGAT
>JAAAKG020193546.1:0-24370 GCA_010014905.2 Druon quercuslanigerum
ACTTTTTAACCCTGCAAAAAAACTATTGCGATTACTCCGTGTCATTTTAATAGGAATTTTAACGTAGAATCCGAATTATATGGCTACGCTATAGAGTAGCCGTTCCGTTCATTTGGTTCGCCAGGGCTGAGAGACTCTTTCAAGGAATTATTGGGAGGTGAATACGGTACATAGGAAAACCCGGTTCCTCTGTGGTTAGGGACATAAGTAGGAACTTAAAGAATGTTAAGGCAGATCATAAAAAAAGTTTCGAGAGCAAATAAAAAAGTTTTCTGTGCATTTGTGGACCTAGAAAAAGATTTCGACCATGTGCTTATAAGCAAAGTTTGGGAAGTCCTGGAAGAGTACGGAGTCCACGGATGGCTTCTATATATTTTAATAAAAACAATAGATGTAGGTAGCAGTGTGAGTTTGAGGGTAAATGGGAAACTAAATGACTGGTTCAATATTGTGCAAGGTGTTAGAGGAGGATGCGTTACGCCCTCATGGCTATTTATGATATTCATGGATAAGTGTCTTAGAATGGCAGTGGCTTTCGTTCTTCGGGAGCCGAAGGGGTGGCGGCTCCCTATAGCCTGGGGGTGTTATGAGTTTTAAAGCTAAAAGACGAAGAATATTAAGAATAATGTGTACAAAATAAAAGTATGTTTAACTAGGACTAGGGTATTCTTTTTCTTTTTATTTGCTCGTAAAATTGTGATTTTTTCTTTGAGGGGTGGGGTTGGCCCTTTAAAAAATAGAGCTTCGAATAATGCAAAGATTTTTAATATTTGAATTGATATTTATTTAAAAAAATCAAATATATCTAGCCTGTCATCAACATCTGAATCATAATACAGCCAGTTACCTTACCTGCAAAGAAAGGGATAAGAGTAAAACTAATACGATTTGAATGAAATTCCTGCGCATTAAGTATGGTAAAATACTACTGGACAAAGGCAGAATGACGAAACAAGTATATAGAAGTAAAGTAAATGGCAGCATAACTAGATGCAGAGCGAGAAAAGAACGGTTTGAATGTGTGAATGAGACATTAATTTGAAGATAGAAAAAGCCATAGAAGCACAAGATGTCGCAAAAGGATATGCATGGACGTGGAGGAAGCTAAAAAGGTACGCCAGCACAGAAAAGTGTGGCGACAAATAGTTTATAAGAAATGCATGAAGAAGAGTGTCAGTGGCGTGAATGACGCATTAAACGAAAAACCTTGAATACTTATGGGCTCGATTTAAGAACTGTATATGGTGACTTCTTGAAGCTCTTAGCCTGGGATGATTGCTAGAGAGTGATCCGTTACTTGAGTTGGAACAGTGTTACGGAATGAACGTGTTATTTAAATAAATAACACAGTATGATCAATCTAAAAGTCTACATCCCGCCCCCACCCTTTATACCGTCCTCACTTTTCTCATATGAACAACCTGATTCCAGGCTAGAACTGAATGAGTAACGCTTACCCCGCAAGGTATATGGCTTAATGCTATAATAATAAAAATATTAAGTTCCAATAGTTCTGATGATAGCTTTTCAAACTTTGACTTTATCAATAAGTGTCATAATACTTTTGCTAGCACTCTTCTGGCGCGGAGGATAGAACACTGATCAGAAATCTTGGAACTCAAAATAAAAAAATTTTATATTGGGTTAATTTTAATTTGTTGTAGTTCTTTGAATTTTAAATTGATTGTAAGGTGTCAGGACTTTTTGGTAGAACTCTTCTGGGGGGACAGAACTCTGATCAGAACTTTTAGAACTGTAAGTGAGAAATAAGTCAGCAATGTTCAATTTTAAAAATCGTGTTACTTTTAGGTTTTTTGTGTTTGTTAAATTTTATTATTAAAGAACTCCAAAACTCTTTTAGAGCTATAGAATATTAATAAAAAAGTAGAATTTACGTTTTTGTTCGGAAAGTGGGCGGAACTATTGCTAAAAAGCATTATGGACTCTACAACTCTGTTAAATATACTCAAAACTCCAAAAAAGTTCAGTTTTGCAAAAGTAAGGGAGTGTGAAATTAGTCCCTCATTATTGAAAAGTGAGTCTTTGATGCTTTAGACGTCAAAGGTACTGCAAAAGTCAATCGAGAACCTACTCTAAAGCTATAGATGATCTGCTCACAACTCTTAACAACATTTTAAATTTTTAATGGTGAGGGTGCAACTTCACAGGGGTATGTTTGTACGCCAAGAAATGATTTGGAAGTTCCGCATCTTTAATGATAATTACTATACGTTCATCTATATACATTTGCTGATTCAAAGGTATTAAAATTGACTGAAAGACATTGGAAGTCACATGGAGTCAATTTAAGTTCCTCAAGAATTTTTTTATGATTTAAAACTCACAAAGCAGAAGATAGTCTATGGCATTTTTTCGTATGGAGGAGGTGAGAATTCATTTACGCGCGCAGTGGAGACTGAACCATATCGTAAATAGCGATACCCATTAAATCCACCTCCCGCAGCATACCAAACTACAACCCCAGAACCGCAGTCACAATTTTAAGGGTTGCAGATTACAGTAGTTAAACAAAATGCAACCCATGCATCTACCAAATGAGGTACATTATTTCCGAATTATTTGTTGCACTGCATTCAAATCTGATTTATATTTGTTTTTTGATGCGTTTCTTAATCTCATATCTAACAACCTTCTCAACTCGATAAAAACATGGTTTTAAACGAACTATAGCTGGTTTTCTTCGTTTTTTGATGCCGAATAGAATTTAAATGTTAAAAAACACTTTTTGTACTGATGAGCTCCGTTTTGAAGCAGGTAACGTATCGCGAGTAGATAAATTTACCAATGAGACTTACCGACATAATAACTAATGTGCGGTAAATGCCTATGCAATGTGCCACCAGTAGCAAAGCTAGGCAAAGTTTATACGTGGTTACAGAATCCGGAGTCTCAATTCTTCTTCGCACGCTTCTCGTTCATAGAGAAAATCCGCGTGACGTCAGGAGGAATTTAATGTTAGACGAACTACTCGTCAAATTCTAGGAAAACAGTCGGGAATTCGTAGAAGGGAAACTCCGGTCTGTAAGTAAATTGAGAACTGGCATTTAAATCGCTAGTTGCTGTGAGTCAGCAAATATTTTGTGTTGAGATCATTCTAGATCCATTTTCAATAAGAGCAAGGCTCAAATGAAATAAACTTATCCTTTTCATTTATGTTACTGAAAACAATAAATTCTATTATGAGTAAAAATGATTAGAAGCCTTTTTTCTACAGGAGAATAAACCTTCTCTATCTTTTTTTGAGTCGTTCTGGACAAATATTCAAAAGTAGAGTAAGGAGCAAAATCTAAATTCTAAAAGTAAAATCTATCTCGTAGCGAGATTTGTATGTTTTTCTTTAAAGTAGCTTCAAGGAGGGAAAAGGTGATTCTGCAGAGCGGAATCACCAATTGGATTCGCGAGTCACAATGATGAAGAATTAGTGATTCCTAATATCTCCTTAGAGATTGGATTTAAAATCCAGGATCAACCACTGTATTTCAAGAGTGATAATGATATTGTAGAATACATTTTTTTTTAGTTTTGTTCGGTATCAAGAAACGAATGAAATCACATATTTAGTTAAAAATCCTGAGTTATTCGGTACGTATATAACGCTGTCATTTACATCATAGTTGTAGAACATTTTTTCACGACTTTTACGTTTATCTGAAATACCCTTTAAATTTTATTCTGTTTAATTTTTTCTGGTTTTTTAAAAAATTTCGAATATAAAGTTTGTGGTGGTCGTCTAATTTGAAATGTAAAAAAGCTTCGAACTCATATCTCAGCATTTTGCCTCAAAAATATGAGGTAAATCATTTTTCTCTATAATATAAAACATTTTTGGTGAATAAATTTACTATGAAACATATATTAAACAATAAGGACTGATGGAAACAAATAGTGTATAATGAATCATTTTTTCAGTATTTATAAGTATCTAAAAATGTATAAATAGTGAATTAGTTTCCAAAGTCCATACATTTGAATAATAATTAAAACAAATTTTTATTTTATCTTAGACTCAAAACTCAGAGCGTATTTAGCCTATTAATGTTTTGACTGAAAAATATTTCCTAGGTGAGTAGCAAGACTTTAATCTGCGCAGAAGTGTTTATTAGTAAGGAATTTCCGCGATTTTGTGGATTAATATATAGCATATCTACGGTTTTGCATATAAATTATTGGAATTTGAAATTTATGGCTTGTTTTAATGAATAGGCCATGTCCGATTTAACCAAGAACATTACTTTTTTGTTTAAAAAACGTTAATACTTTAAAAGGCACAGATGCAAACGCATTTTATTGAACATCTCAGTTTGATTCAAATGCCGTTGTAGTTTCTTCATCAGGACGGCAGAAATAAACCGAGGCGAACTAAAACTCGGTTATAGTGTAGTTACATTATTTTATATTGTATTATTGTTAAAAATGTTTGCAATTTTAATGTACATTTAATATACATTTTTTTATTAAATTTAAAAACTCAGTATTTATTAGAAGACAGATATTTGCACTTTACACAAATTAAAAAAAATGGGCAGAAGTGTTTAATTATAAATAA
The DNA here is from genome assembly GCA_010014905.2 of Druon quercuslanigerum. Classification (NCBI taxonomy): domain Eukaryota; kingdom Metazoa; phylum Arthropoda; class Insecta; order Hymenoptera; family Cynipidae; genus Druon; species Druon quercuslanigerum. Next base: position 4,568 of record JAAAKG020193546.1, read on the forward strand.
TAAAACACAACATTTTTTGCTAGATAAACATAAATGACACTAGTTTTTAACTGTAAATTTCAAATATGAAAATAATTAAGATACCTAACCTCCAAGCACCTGTACTCTAACATTCACAGCGAATTTTAGAAAAACTTTCACCCGTACGTTGCACTTTAAGATAGGCAGACAGACAAACGTTTATTTTTTAGCCTGCTGGCCTTGAAAAATTGACTTGCTTACACTTCTATTTTTACAGAATTTCCTTACAACTACCTCTTAAAAACTAACATCCATCCAAACATTATCTCTAAGTCGCTCGCTTTTATGACCTTGCCTTCCTCGTTTCGTCTCGCCTCGCACGCATGTCGCTACTTTCTCGCTTTGCCTCGCATTGCCAGCCTCTGCCTCCGCGGCTAATCCTTAATAATTATCTACTATTTACGATATGTACAATTTTCTTACATCTACTTCCTCTCCTATATACAATCTTTCCTTCTCCATTCCTCTTCCTCCTTCCTTCTCTATTTTTTTCCATCTTACCTAACACCTCCTTCACCCATACAACTGCCATTTTGTCCTCTCTTTCATGCAAAAATACCTCAATGCTTATCCCACTCCTTTCCACCTCTTCACACTCCTCCAACCAGCGATCCACTTTTGCATCCCCCTTCTCGCACAATTTACACATCCTCTTCTCTCCAGAAAGCCAGAACCTATTACAACCCTCCATACATCCGCATTTCATTCTTGCTATAAGTTCCTGACTTCCTTGCTCTCCTTTCTCATACAAATATTGCGCTCTCTCCCTTGGCATAATCCACACATAGTTCACGTCAATCCTTGACTCTCTTGTTCTCTCCTCCCCTGTTTCCTTCTCTCTCTCCATACTGTTTCTTTTACCGAACACATATACCCTCCTTTCTTCCTCATGCATCCTTCTCATTTCATCCATCTGGAATCTATTCGTTCAAAAATACCTTTCCCTTTTCACCTTCGTCCTCTCACTCCTACTTCTGTTTTACTTCTCCCACCAATACTTCCTAACCAGCTTACTTCCTTCCTCTTCTAAAAATTTCTCATATTTACACGCTCGGCTCCCCATTATAATCCCTAAACTCGATCTTCCTGTCTTCCTCCTGCCAATATAGTTCGGCGTATTCCTTGCTAAGCCCAGCATGCAATTTACATACCTCTCCTGTATGCTATTTAACTCCTAACTTACCTAGCAACCCCACACCTCCACTCCGTCAAATAAGATAGTCATTGTTAGCGTGTCAAACAATTTCATTTTCCTTGCGAAATCATCTGCAAAAAACTTCTTTCCCAGCTCCACACTTACCTCATCACAACATTTGCCTTTCTCACTCTCTCTTTTATATGACAATCCACTCCCCGATTCTTCCGAAATATGCAGCCCAGGTGCACACACTTTCACCTCCTGTACAGCTTTTCCTTTCCACTTCCACTCCCCTCCTTTATCTCTTCGACCTCCTTTCCTGAACACCATAACCTTCGACTTCTCTGCATTTAACTCTAACCTATTTCTGTCCAAGTATCTTCTCAACCTTTTCATTATAGTCTTTAAAGCTTCTTCGCTCTTTGCTAGCAGCACTATGCCATCTGCATATGCGAGTGACCATATCCTCTCTCCTCCCACCACTCCGGTAGCTAGCTAACTTTTCATATCCGCGATTAAAATTGCAAAAAGCGTTGGGCAAAGCGGGCGCCCTTACCTCAACCCCCTATTCATCCAGAAATCCTCAGAGATTTCCTCCCCTGCTCTCACCCTATCTTTCTTTTCCACATATACCTCCCTTACACTCTCAATCAGGCCTCTCTCCACTCTCCTCTCTTCCATTGCCTTCCACAACCTCCCCCTATCCACCGAAGGGAACATGCCTTTTAGATCTACAGAAAACCCGTGCACTTTGGCACCCTTTTTGGCTAGTTCTCTATCCACCACATGCTGCAAGACGTAAATATTGTCAATAGTACTCCTTCCCTCCTTAAAGCCCGCCTGCGTCTCCGTCAGTATGCCTTTCCCCTCAGCATCCTTCCGCAGCCTATCTGCCAACACCTCAACCCCTCCCTCCACCCTCTTCGGAATCCCCCCTCCATACTTTAATCACTATCCCCTTTAACCTCCTCTCTACACCGCACCGTCCAGCTCTGCTGCCTTAGACCTTTTCAACTTCCTTTAATTGTTTTCTATCTCCTTTCCATTCAGCTCCTCTGCATCTACGAAACGCTGGAAGTTAGAGAAGTCCAATAAGCGCCACGAATCAGATAAAACATAACAACAATTTTGTTTAAATAAATTTTTGAATTCTTTTTACTCTATTAGTCGAGACATTTCTAACTACATTCCCTAAAAAATTTATTTAAAAATCCTCAAGACTGACTTAATGAGCACGAGTTGAAGTGAAAAACGAATTAAAATTGATTTTTCCAAAAAAGACAGTTTTTGGCTTTAATTAGAAAAATAAAAAAGCTACAACTTTTTGCCTAGAGGGAAAAAGATGCGAAATAAAATTCTACATCTAGATATTGTATCTAAAAATTAAAATTCGAAAAAGAATATTAAAATCTTTCTGTAAGTAACGAACACGGCAACGTGCCTTCGCCTCGACCTCCATGGTGGGGCGCAACAGACTTTATACACTAATACCATTTAACCCTGTAATGTAATGCAAAATGCACCGACTGAGAGCCACAGCGCTTCGAGGTCCAGCGTAGCGCTGAACAATAGAAAAAGGTCGCCGAGGGGCCAGGTAGGCCGCGGTACCTTCAGATCGGCTTAAGCCAAAAAAATCTTAACGTTGGATGTAATTCATATGTTTTTTAAATCAAACGGCAAATTAAAGCTTCAGAATGGTGTTTTGATTAAAGAAATTGAGATAAAAATAAAAAATAATATCAATGCTAAGGCCAAATTACAATGCACAATCACCTTACACTTTTCGACAACGTTAATGGTAAGACTGGGTCACTCGTGCCTTTTTGAAATTTCGACTGTCTCTTACGAATGCTGTTTACGGACCAAAGTGACGGCACTTTGGGAGCCTGCAGCCTACTTGTGTACAATTATTTAGGGTATGGTCTAGGCCTGCTCCCACTGAAGCTAGTAAGGGGAGAAGCTTTGGGTGAGACACGAGTGACCCAGCGTTACTATTTAAGGATTAAATTCCAATCAGAGTTTTTTAACAGTGTAGTCACAGCCTATTATTTTTTTTATTGGTATCTCACGCACGAGCCAACCGTGCACACACACAGAGCGCCAACCAATCGCGTTCGATCTGTCGCGCTGCTGCGTTGCGAGCTGATTACGTACCGTTCACCTATCGGAACGCCTCTCAAGAAGCAGAAGTTTGCGACATTGCCAAAATTGGTGATATTACGGAGAGAGTGTAGTGCTCATCACGGCGAAAAAAGTCAGTATTGAAAGTTTTTTAGAAAGTAATATTCTTTAACATTTCGAATATCTGTCACAAGCCTTGTAATTATATATGTGTTCGTTCATGCTTTTTCTTCGTCCACGGAACCACTCCAAATTAATAGAGTACTACCGGGACGGCAAGTATGTTCGTTGCAGATACTTTGTTCCTCGCCGACAGTTCGGAAGATCAAATCTGCCGGATGAACCGTTTATATCTGCTTTGGAGAGTATCCTTTATAGATATCACACGCTGAATGCGGCTCTGTGGTACGCCCAGGTACGTGTAAGTTTCTCCAGCGCAAACGTGTCGTATAGCATAAATCTTAAGATCATCCATGTAAAATACATGAGTGACCTTGTGCTTTCGATTTGAAGGTTTGCCGCAAAGGTACCCCTGGGAATGGCGAAGTGCTAGAGATATTGGCCATAATGTGAGGCAAAAGAGGAGTAGGCTCATAGAGTCGCCCTGAAAGACACCTCTTTCAAAAGTTACCTTGTTAGCTGTCACACGATTTTTTTCCAGGTGAGATAGTAAATCTGATTTTTCAAAGTGGCATCAATCTCTCTATGCACCTCACGATTTGCGGATGGACTTTTAAGGTTTCCAAAAGACAGGTTCAGCAGGTTCTCCCGACATCCTGCTACGCCTTTCTTTGCGCCGAGTTGTTCATACATCTCTTGCCACACAGGGCCGATTGCCCGAACAATCCTATTATTTAGAATAGCTGTGAATATCTTATACAGTGTGTCCAGACAACTGATTGGCCTATAATTCTACGGGCCAGCTAAGTTGCCCATTTTCGGCAGGAGTACTGTGCGCCCTTCCACGAACAACTCCGGAATTGGCTCTTTCGACTTCAAATATGAGGTGAAAATACGGGCCAGATGGTGGTGGGTTGAAGGAAATTTCTTCCACCAGATGGTCTTGATACCATATGTTCCCGGAGCGGAATAGTTCTTCATACTTTTCAATATATTTTGCATCTACTCGTTAGTGATGGGTGGGCATTCTTCCTCATGTGTTGTTATGAGGACATCACACAGCTCCTTGAAGCTATTTGTGTTCTCTGAATCTTCGTCCGATCCAGTCTATGTTGTACTTCGTAGACTTCTCTCCAAAATACTCAGAAATCCTTTGGTTTGGACGGGTGGTCGACAGTAACTGGACGGTCTTGGAAGAGTCATGATGGGTCAGAGAGAAACTGTTGGTTTTCTCTGACCCACCTCTCTTTCCGCTCTTGACTTCTCTTAGCGTCAGATAGTATCCGTAGTCTCTCAACAATATGCTGCCTGATGGTTAGCAGCTTTGACTTTTTAAGTGTGTGATAACGAATCCGGAGTTGGCACGCGAACTTTCGAACCATGGTGGTAAAATTCCTTCCAGATGTTATATAGTCAATCACACACTAAATGCGGGAGTCGTACTGTCTTGCCCAGCCTATCTTAATGGCGAGTTGGTGTATTTATCTTTTGGTCTTATGAACATCCGTTGTTTTTGTTTCACTTTTCGAAATTTGCAAACGACAAAATTTTGTGATGATCTACCGTTGCCTTTTTGAGTTTTGCGTTTATTCTTTTATATTTCATGAACTTATGACAAAAATAAGTTACATTGGAGCTTGCGCACAATACTTGTAGTTATTAATTCTTTTCAGTTCATCGCCGAATTGCGCATTATCCGCAGATTCTGTGGTGCATAATCTTGCCCAATAATTCATTTTTTAATCTCCTTATTTGAAGATTCGCAAAAGCAAGAATGAAAAATTGTCCTTTCCGATGTTGGTCTCAATATCATAAGTCTGCAGCCTTGTAAAGAAATTGGAGAAACCATTCGTGTAGATTAAAATAAACTTCTCTTTTCAATTACAATAATTAAACATAAATATGAACATACTAAAATGAAAGAATTAAAATCCTAGTTACCATTACAATTTTATATCAAACAGTTATTCGCCCCTAGCACCTCAACAGATATTTTCTATGTACGGTGAGGCCTTTCGTGGCCTGACGTCACAAAGGAGACGTATTTTCCACCACCATTGGTCTCCATGGAAAATGGTAGGGGATTATGCTCCTGCCCCGAAACATCTGTTCTCAGAGGGAATTTCTCCAGGTTGGGCATGTCTGATCTAGAATTCTCATGATGCTTATTTAAACCACACGTTCGTTCCACAACAATGCTCCGACTCAGATAGCTAATCAATCTTTCTAGCAATCACCCTAGTTGAAGAGTTTCACAAAGTCATCAAGAAAAGCTCTTCACTCGGGCCCATTAGTATTCAAGGTCCTTCGTTCCAGGCGTCCTTTCCACTGACTAATTTAAAATGTGAATTTTTTATTTTAATGCTGTAAAATGCAACTCGACGAAAGGGAAATGTTTACTGATATCCAGAGCTTAAAAAATTCTATTTTTTACGACAGGAATATGATTTTATCAATATTGCAACAATTTCAAGATATTAATAGTTAATACATTATTACATTTTACTTTACAATAATAAGTGAAGGAAATATATAAGCGCCATAACTTTAAATAGGTGTGTTATAAGATCCTGATTTCAAATAATTTTGACAATTTCTTTGTAAAATGTAAGCTAAAATTATTATTCTGGCGTATTTGTTGGAATAATTGAGCGATTAGTTTTATGTGCCACAGTGCGCGTAATCACAATATGAAAAAAGTGCTTCGTAGCAAAACTGGAAGCAGATTCGAATATCTTTGAAAATTCAGAATCAGCTTATAACCTTAATGATTTCATTTTATCATTAATATCATCGTTTATTTCAATCGCTTTTAATAATTCAAGATTTGGCTGCTACAGGACTTTCCATTAAATGTCGCTGAATAAAATTACTTTTTTCAAACATAATAAAGAAATGATAAATTCATCTTTCTTAAGACAAAGTTTGTACAGTTCCTATGCAATTTCTTATGGGAGATATGTTTCATGCGTCAGATACTGCTAGATTAAGACAATACGGATCACAGAGCTAAGGGTATGTTTCTCTGACAGCAGCTCGTACACTGTTAGATTTCCCACTCATTGCAGCTTTAAAAGTACAAGTTTAATTAAAACTCTTCCTACTTTAAATAATTCGGGCAAATAATATATAGACATTGGCCTAATTTTACAGTTTATGTTACAATTACAAAGAATTATAAAGGTTTAACTTTTTTTTGAATTTCTATTACTTCATAAGCAGCAAGTATTTGCGCAAAGATGTGTTTGATTTAATAGAACGTTTGAGTTGACTTGAGTCATATTGGAAGAAGTTCAGATGAAAATAATATTATTATAGAGAAAATTTCTCTTACGCATTTTTTAAATAAAATTTGCCTGAAGAAGTCGTACAATGCATTAAATAATTATTATGAATGTTGACAAAATTACCATTTTATAAGGATCGACATTGAAAAATACGCTTTTTTCAACAGATGTCCGAATAATAAATTTGTTTCAAAAACCCCAAATTTACCAATTAAATATTAAATTTGCTAAACTTTTCCCAAGGAAAAAGATTGTTAGTGAAAAAAACGAATTCTTTCGTCGACAAATTCCTGCGTAATACATTTGCTTACTATAATCGTCTTAAAAAATGTTAAAAGTATAAAATTATAAAGAATTTTTCAGACATTATCATGAAATTCCTCATTAAAGTACTCAGCATACAAAAAAATGATTGCAAACTATCAAAAACACACTTTCAAAACAAAATTTGTTGATAAACATTTTTTGTTAATGATATCATAATAAAACAACTTTAACTAATTTTACTTTATGAAACGTGGGTAATTGTCATAATTTCCCTATTATTAAAGAGCACCGGAAATATAAAAATAGAAAGAATGGTCATATTTGTTTGTACATTTTTTTGTAAATTGACGAACTAAATAAAAAAACAGGCTCGGCAAAACTCTGGAAAATGTTATCAGTTTCCTTTTAAATTTTTGACATCTAACTAAGAAATTATGTGTAGGCTGTAGTTATTTTGAACCAAAAAAGTCATTTTTTCACACTGCGTGTTGTAGGGCCCTTATTATTTCTTCAAATATTCTGTACAAATGTGTTTCGTGCATTTTTAATAACAAAATTTTATTCAAGAAAAATATTGTATACAAAATTACATTTGAAAAATTCATTAATAAATATATTTATATTAAAACGTTCCAAAATCATGTATAGAGAGTCCTGTAAGGAATTAAATTAGGCCTACAACATTATAGTTAAATAAGAGTTGTCACTTTTATTTCAAAAGAAAAATTATATGCATAAACACTAAATAGGTATAAAGGTAGGTCAAGAATAAAAAATCTAAAACTCAAAATCGCTAGAATGCAAAAAAGTAGTACTGGAATCCTATTAAAGTATAATTAATTTGGAATTGACATATATTCACCCTAGTTACCCGGGCTTCAAAAATAGTCTTAAGATCTGCTTAAATAAAAGAAGATTTTTTTTGTTATCTTATCTTATAGAAAATTATTGATTAAAATTCCCGAAAATTAGGAACACTTTCTTGGCCTCCAGGTACGTATAAAAAATTAAAACTCTAGAAAATTTAAAAACTAGGCAAACAAGAAATTTTGAATCATTTATCGAGCATGGGTATAACTAAGTTGCATATCTATTGATTTTAAATTAATTATACTTTTTCAGGAGCGCAATACGCTATTTTTTCGCGTTGTAATAATTATAAATTGCAGAATTTTTTATTTTGCGATCCACCCTGATAGCTGAAAAATTTTAAACTAACATTTCTTTTCAAAATTTCCTCATAAATCTATTTAAATAAACTACGTTTATGCTCTTCTATAATCTGCGAGAAATTTTGGTTTTAGTGTTTGGGAAAATAGATTCAAAATGCTATTTTTTATTACGGTTTCGTTATGTGAAGATTCTCTATTGAAATATTTTCAGGCTTAAAGTTTACATTATTAGGGTTCACATTTTTTGTTTAAGAAATAAATAGTTTCATGAGGGCTCTGGGAAATTTCTATTAGGGAGACATCTCATTACCTGTGAGAGTGGGAGCGGAAGTAGTTTACGAAGGTATATCGGATAAACGGAGGACTGAGACGGTATACAAAAAGGAAGTAAATTTTCCTCTTCCATCGTCAAGGGGGGTTTTAACACCTCTACCCCTTCACCTGCCTTGGTATTTTATACACTTTTAGGTCTCCAAATGAAGGTAAGTTCGTTAATCAGATATTTCCAACCCAAATTTAAAAAATTAGATCAGTTTCAAAATTTGTAATTTATTTTTTAATTTTATAAATTTTTGTTACAGTTTCTTATAGACAGGTAAAAGACTTGACAATTATCCAAATAAAAATTTCAATTTCGATAAAAATGAGGAAAGTTATATACTTTTCAAAATTTTGAAAATGTTCATAAAAAGAGAACAAAAATATTTTTCTACTAGATTAGAAAAATTCATTTAAATTCTGCACAAGATAATAAATATATTTAGAATGTATCTTAGTGAACAAAAAATCTTTATGAGTTTTAGTCATTTTTGTCAGATTTTCTGGTACGCGAAAAAAATACTTGCAAATTATCCTAATGGCATTTTTAATTTCGATAAAAATTATTTGAGGCATTAATTTTTCAAAATGCCCCCACAATAATAAGAAAAAGGTATTTTCTCATCAAATGATAATAATTTCCTAAAATGTTAATGCATATAAGTTCGACAAAATTATTAGCAAAATTAATTAGCGAGTTTCAAATATTGTAACGAACTTTTACCCAAAATGTTATGTACAAAATTTATTGTAATGATTATATCAAAAAATTACATTCTCAAAAACTTCTTTAACGAATGATTTTTAATTTAAGGTTTAACATTTAAACAAATTTTCAGAATAAACCTATTTTCCATGAAAGTATTGGCTTCGAAGACTTATTTCCAACTAGTGGAAGAACTCAAACATGTGGTGATTCAGTTGAACTCCCCTCTCTGGATAGGCCTGATCTAAAATGGTAAATACGCAGGTGGTGCAATTCAAACCTTTTTTCATGATCTATATCTACAGTTATTCTAACGCTTTATTTTATACTAAAGATTATACAGCTGCGGTAAACGATCAACACCTTCATCAGAATATTTAAAATGAGTAACATTAAAGCGCGTGAACAGGTATTCGGATAATCCCAAGTTTTATTTTTCTGAATGTTTTTATTTATCCAAATGGTCAATTTTGTCTAATTTCTATTTTTTCCAACTAACACTTCCTATCAATTTTTGTATTCCCAAATTATTATTTGTCCTCAATTTTATTTCGACGAATTATGATTTATCATAATTTTTATATTTCCGAATTTACAATTTACAAATTAGAACAAATGACCATCTTTATGAAAATATTGACTAAAATCGTCTAAAATGCTATTTTTATTTTGAATGTTTGCCACTTTCTTGATGTTACTATGAAAATCATAAGCTTCAAGTAAAAAAATAACAAAAAAACTATTTACCTTTTTATTTTGACCATTTCTTAAAATCACTATTTAAATCATAACTTTCGACCAATAAAATAAGCTGGAAATACTATTTTCATGAACGGATAAATTGTGTTCAGTAACATACACTATATTTCACAACATTTTCCACAAAACGAAATAGCAGAAATTGCCATTCAAAAACATTGTAAGTGGTGCAGCATTGTATTATCGGGAATTACAATTTTCATATGCATTTATACATTCATGACATGACAAGAAAAACAATTTAAACATAGCACACTCCAGTACTATTTTTAAATGGTAAGAATTACCTGGACAATGATCTGCAAAATACTACGTAAACATAGCAAAAATTTTAAAAATTTGATAAATCATAGCATTTTAAATGGCAATAGCTAAATGTGACCGACGCTGAAAAAGAACTTGCATCTCCTTCAACTCTAAGGACTCAAAGGATTGCGTAGGTAAGAATCGCGAAATGGTGGAACAACAAGAGATGTCGTTTTTTATTTCGAAAAAGGCGAAAAAAGTAACGCCGTTAATCGAATTCTTGACTAGGATTGACATGCAAGGTAAGTGTTTGTGGTTTTTGTTTAGAATTATGTAACTGCAGGGATTACAGTCTTTCACATATCCCCTTGCGTTTTTTGGTACTTCTAAAATTCCATTTATTTTTCCTATTTTCGAAAAACGTCATTTTTCCCCCTTATATGTTAGAGAGAGGGTCTTATAGTTTTGAGCAGTTTTTTAATTTGCTTTAAAGAATGTGCACAGATTTTATTAAATTTAAACTCTTTTTAAATTTTCCGATGGATTACGGATTTTTTGGAAAACAAAGCACAAGATTCAAATACGTTTAACTTCTTAACATTTTTTTTTACAGATTGGAAAAACAAGTATCGCCTAATTTCCTCTAAACAACAGCATACACCAAACTCTCGCTTTTAGTCACCCTGTTCTGGGCCTTCCTAGAACTACTGGCTCACGCAGTTTCTCAGGGGAGTATGGAGAGAGCGGTTGCGACATTACATACGCATATAGATATATATTCCAATTGGAAACGAGTCAGGCGGCCTCACTGTTTACGTTTCCACCCCCCACCCCACCCCGAAATCAGTCCAAGGTCATTTGAAGGGAACCGCCGACACATGACTGAAAGCGAGAGTTTGGTGTATTTCGTCTCCGAGATATTTTGTAATAAGAACTAATTGTTTTAAATATTTTCTTGTAATACAGCTGCATTGGATGCATATATATTGTAATAATTTTAAACAATATAAAAAATAATTAACATTTTTCAATATTCTGGTTTTATTTTGAAGGCGAATTTATGTCGAATTGCCGCAACTTTTAGCATAGTTCCTTTTGTAACTTGAGCTTCTACTGAAGAATGCAAGATAATGTTTTCACAACTATGCGGAAAAATTGCTGCAATTTTATATAAATTTACTTTTAACGTGAGCTTAAGCATATTGAAACATTTTTATCATTTCACGTGCTATTCAAAATTTAATAAAGCATTACACCTGAAACGATTTTTTAAAATAGCTTCTAAGAAAATTTTCTAAGTGACTTAGAAATTCAGTAATCCAATTATTGCGACAAAGCGAACAAGCGCTGAACGTACATTCCGAAATAATATTTCCAATATTGCTATTTTTAAATGTACTATTATCAAGGTGTATTGTATCATACTTTTTCAGTATACTTCATACCGATTTCTGATTTTAGAATAAAGTTTAAACAGCTTGAATTGTGCCAATATTGTATACCCTTTCCTTCTTGTTTTAATGTAGATAACATTAAGTTTTAATCGTAGATAAATCATAATTTGAATTTTGGAAACTTGTACAAAGTCCACTCTATGTAGGAAAAAACGTCTGATTATCTATGAACTATATTACTGTTTGTTATAGGTAATCATATCTATCTAATTATTTTGTATTGTTTGGGGGACTTTGTAAAACTTTACATTACTTAAATTCACTTCTAAATAGTAAATTTCGTGATCTAAATAGGTAATGTCAGGATTATTCAAATATGTAAAATGTAATTTCAAATAGTAATATCCGTCACTCTATTCAGGCTAGAAATTGCAAATACAGGTCGAATATTTTACTATTCTAAATAGCTTCTACTGCCTCTTGTTAGTAGCACCGCTATACGTTGAAGCAATCAGACAGTGGTCATATTTTCCATTTAACATAGTACTCTCTTCTTCTGATTCGCATATTTAGAGAAATGGTATAAACTACAAAGTGTCCTTTCAGAGTTCAAATCATTCATGCATAAATAGCACTCTTCGCTCTGTTTTCGAATGACAATGTACCATTATTTTTTTGCGTGTAGGGTATTGTTAAGAGGTATTCTTTCATTCTTTGAGCCAAAGAAAAAGTTTGTGGATGAGATCCGAAAGAAGTAAAAAAAAATTGAAACCGGTTAATATTTTGACATTCTCATCAGAGAAGGTATTAGATTTGTGTAAAATTTGACAATGTCCACGTTTTGAGACCCTCTGAATCCGAAAAACAGGTTTTTACGAATGTATCTGTCTGTATGCCTGTATATCTGTATGTCTGTCTGTATGTCTGTCCGTTTCCACGATAACTTTTGAAAACAAAATAATCAAGTAGATTGTCCTTTGGTACACTCTTTTAGTGTCCTAAGCCAAAGGTCAAGTTCGCTAGACAGCCATTTTGGATAAAAATGTAAACAGTGAGCACATTTAAAAAATTTTTTAGATCACTTTTTTTAAAAATTGAAAAATTATCTGTACAGATATTCATAGTATTCAAATAGACGAGAAATTTATCCTAATGACTTTTTTCACAAAACCACAAATTACCAGAGTTATAGCATTTACAAAATTTCAACAAAAAAAAACAACGAAAAGGAGCATTTTAAACCAAATAACGCACGATATGAAAAAAAGGAAAGAGAATAAAAACTTTGATTTTTGAATGCCCTACAAGATTATAATAACAAATTTTTTATTTTTCTTGAAAAAAAAAACAAAATTTAATTTTTGACAGCATAAAAAATAATGGAAAATCGTCGTCGAGACAATTGAACTACTTCTGCTTTAATACTAATTCATGTTATGCATTGTAATAATATACATTTATGGAAATAACATAGAATTTGAGGGACAGATTCGAGTGCGAAGCACCAGATACGTGTTGAGAATGTGTTCGCTAAAGCCGAGGGAGCTTAACAAAAGAGAATTCACAATCTCCAAATTATTGCTGTCGTTGCTTTGGCTTTAGCTTTAAAAATTCTATGTACAAGTGCGTGGAATATACAAAGACCGAGCGCGTAGCGCGAGGTACATACATTATCGAGCACGAAGCGCGATATTCAACACCCGCGCACTCCAGGTGCGCTCAAACTTGCGAGCGTAGCAAGCCGCGCATTTTTTGTTCTCTTTTTATGTAAAAATTGGAAAAAAACCTACACGTTCAAAACTTATGAGGCAGATTCCTTAAATACGCAGTTCTTGCTATAGATAGCAACAATAAAAATTGTAAATTCAAGAAAATGGAACTTGAAACTTCTTCAGCTTGGATCAATGAAGCATGTTATTTTTTTCTTTCATGAAGAAAAATGTATGGTTTGGGGATATCGATATCGAAATATCGATAATATCGATAATTAGAGTCCGATATATATATATATATATATATATATATATATATATTGTCATAATTTCGATATTTTTTATTTTTCGGGCTATTTGCGGGCTATGTAAAAATAAATGATAGAGGGTTTCCATCTTGTAAATTCTATAAAAGTGGTTGATCACGCATCCACTTGATTGATCAGGGGTTGATGTGAAAAATGATTTTAAAATTAGCGGTATTTACTATGTTTTAAATTGTATTGGAAGTCTTCTCAGCCCCTAATTAGAGGTAATTTTTTGAAATTTTTTAAAAAACGAAGTGCGATGCTCACTTTGGTTTTTAATGACGAGTAATTTCATACCTGTGACATTTTTTAAATATTTTTTCACCAGGTCGCTAGCGAGGTTCAAAAAATAGGCGAAAAAAGCCTTTTTTGGCGTCACTTTTTACTTCTACTTTTAATCCTCCGTCGCCCGAGTGGGTCACCTGTGTCTACCCCTCCTCCGCCAATACAGCTTGAGATAAAAAAATAATTTAAAAATTCTTAGTCATTAATTAGATCCTCTATTTTATAATTCAATTGTTTTTGAATATTAAAAAAAAATTTACCTGTTTTAAATCATTCTTTCTTTCCTACAAAATTCGACCTCGAAAAATTGCCTGGGCCCATAATGACGAATTATTGCGATTTATTCTTTAGCAATGAATAATTAATATTAAAATGATCAAAAAATAATAAAATAAATAGGTTTGTAAAGTTTCGCCCATTCTGATAATTAATCCTGGTATTCCAGGTTTTGAAAATATTGATAAAAAAATAACAAGATTTTTTAAATTTCCCGGGCTGTATTCGTTCGTTTGGAATTTTTTTTGTTATGTTGCTGCACTTGTCTGGATATTGTATGGGCATTGGTAGCTATATTGCATAATATAATGCTGTATTGCATGTTTACTCTGCCATCAGCTGTCAGTGAAGTTATACATGTTTTAGTGTGTTCAGCGATTTTTCACTTTTGGAAAAAATGGATAAGAGAATTTGCATCAAGTTTTTTTGCAAAAATGGAATAAGGTCCAGTAATCTTCTTGAAATGTTAAAAGTTGCTTTTGGTGATTCGGCTCTGAGCCGAGCAAGAGTTTTCGAGTGATATAAACGTTTTAAAAATGGTCGGGAAGACGTTGAAGATAACGAACGCTCTGGGTGTCCTCGTACATCGGTAACGGACGATACCGTTGAGAGAGTGGAAAAAAAGATCATGAGCGATCGTCAAATTACTATTAGAGAGGTTGCTGAGGATGTTGGTATATCATACGGCTCGTGTCGAACAATTTTTACGAATGTTTTACACATGAAACGTGTGGCAGCAAAATTTGTCGCGAAACAACTGAATTTCGATCAAAAGCAATATCGCCATGACATCGCTCAAGATTTACTAAATGAAGTTAATAACGACCCTACATTGCTTAAACGAAGATTAATAGGTGGTAAGTTCAATCGGTCAATAAAGAATATTATGTAGAAGTTTTACGTCGTTTGCGTGAAGTAATTCGAAAAAACTGTCAATTTTGTGGCAAAATCAGTCATGGCGACTGCACCAGGATAATGCGCCTGCTCATGCCTCAATGTTTGTTCGTAAGTTTTTGTCCAAACACAACACCGTATTGATGCCACAACCACCGTATTCACTGGATCTGGCCCCCTGTGACTTTTTCCTATTCCCAAAGATATCGACAAGTGAAATTCAGCAGAGCTTTAAAGATTGGAAAACGTGCTGGCATAAGTGCATTATATCCGAGGGGGCTTCTTTGAAAAGGACAAAATTGATATTCACGAAAAAATAAATATGATCGGCAGAAAACGAAAAGTCTCGTTATTTTTTAATCACACCTCGTATATATCTTTCTCGGGGAAGTTTGGGCGAGAACAGAAATTTAAGATACCCGGATGGTTTTCTAAAGGCAACATTATTCTAATACTTAAACTTGGAAGTCTAGATATTGAAAATACATAATTGTCGAGTAAATAGGGTTAAGAACCGAAATTTGAAATACCTGGATTGTTCTTCAATAGTCCAAACATTCCAATAATTGAACCTGGTACAGCAGGTGTTAAAATCAAGACCTAGACTCCTAGGTTTAATTATTAGATTGGGCGGGACTTTAAAAATCCATCCGGATCTAAAAAATGTCAGTTCCTAACCCCACTTCCTCGAGAGAGATGTAATTTTAACAACTTGCTCTCAAACTTCCATTCTTAAACCTACATGTCCTAGAAAGATGTATTTTTAATACCTGTACTACCAAGTTTTAATATTAGAACAATATCTTAAATTTCAGTTTTCATCCAAACTTCTCGGAAGAAGATGTATTTTCAACACATGGAATACCCGGTTTAATTATCAGAACGAACGGACCTCTGAAGAAACATACATATCATTATTTTTCAATCAATTTAATATAAATTTTTCATTTCTGAACAATAACTCGCATGATTAAATTTGAAGAAAAATTAAAACAACGCGACAAACATTTCCTTCATTCTTTCTATTTTCGCTATCGCATTCAAAAGTAGAAGCAAATTTAAACGACAAAGAATTATCATAAAGTATACCTAACTTCCGTTTGTACAACTGTTTTCACCAAATTATGAATCCCGATCTGCTCTATCACTTATTTCTATATCGTCCGTAAATCTAGTGAATTTGTTGGCGAAATGAGTTTTAGGAAAAATGAGATTTCGGGCAAATTAATGCCTACCATTTTTTATTTTTTTTTTACTGGACAGAATGTACCATTTTTATTTTTAACCATTTATTTCTCCCAAAATTTCATAATATAGGCGCTTTTATTTTTCCATCCAATGACAATATCGATTTCATTGAGTTTGTTAAAAAAATGTAATTCTCCCAACGTCCATGGAAAGATGCACTTTGACACATTTATTGGTTGAGAAAAACTAATAGAAAACGTGTATCCTGTATATAAGTGTGCTTATTCCCATGTACTGGATCAGAACAAAGGAGCAAATAAAGCATAAAGTTTAATTTTTTCAATAAAGTTTGAAAAGTGTTTGAAAATAGAGACAGATATATATTATTGTCTACAAACGTACTTTCTTTAAGATCTTGGAAGAGAAGAATCAGCATAAATGAATCATTCTAGCTAACCGTTTTTCTACTTTATTAACAAAGTTAAATTAATGTCTTCACGTTATTCATAATGAATTCTTTAATTTATAATATCGATATTTTCATTCCGATATATCGATATTTAAAATATAGTTTTTTTTTCGATATCCCATCACCAAATAAAATACTCGTCATTTCATTCACTTTTTTCAAGTCACTATATGTAGTGACTTTTTAAAGAAACAGTCTTCATAGTTACTTTTTTTAAAGGAAAATTCGACTTTAGTCACCTTACTTCATATCTTGTTAGATTTTATCTAAAAAAAAGAAGAATTTAATTAATATATCTATTATTCAATACCAGACTTTAAACTGTTTCCCCTCTCTGAAATTCCTGTATTTCCCGTATTTTGAAGAGACTCTGACATTCCTTGTTTTTGTTGCTTAATCGCGAGCTGAACTGAAACAACTCAACGAGAAACTCCAACTATTTTTGGGTAAAAGTTCATTCTTTTTGGTTGGA
This sequence comes from Druon quercuslanigerum, assembly GCA_010014905.2. Classification (NCBI taxonomy): domain Eukaryota; kingdom Metazoa; phylum Arthropoda; class Insecta; order Hymenoptera; family Cynipidae; genus Druon; species Druon quercuslanigerum. The sequence continues at coordinate 21,721 of JAAAKG020193546.1, forward strand.
AAATCTACTACTGTACTTTTGGTTCAGAATCGACCTTTTTGCGGAAAAATTTAATTATTTAGCTTAGAACTTTAGTTATTTTATTAAAATTTCAAGCATTTTGTTGGAAATTTATATTTTTTGGTCGAAAATTAAACTGCTTTGCTGAAAATTCGCCTTTTTGGTTAGAAAATTCATCTCTTTTGGTAGAAAAGTCATTTTTCGTGGCTGAAGTTACATTTTTTGTTAAAAATTCGTCTCTTGTGCTTCAAAGTGCAACTGTGTTTCGTTGAAAATTAATTTGGTTGATATTGAAAATTTAACAATTTGGTAGATAATTCATATTTCTTGGTTTAAAATAAACTTATTTGTTAAAAATTTATATTTTTGGGGTTGGAGAGCGTTCACATTTGACGTTACTCTATATTTTAAGACCTCTCCTCTCGCTTTTTAAGAAAAAAATTATTTAATGTTTAATGAGCATAATGTTACCAGACACATTAAAACCCCAAATAATATTCTTCTAAATAAGTACACTGCAAATTTATTAAAAGTTAATTTATAAAAAAAAAAACATTTTATAAATCTGACGTATGTGGTCATTTATATACTCAGATGAGGCATAATTTCCACACAACAAAAATTAATTTAGACATTATTTTCAAACATTTGTGACTTTTTTCTTGATACGTAAAACAAAATTTCATCCAAAATATTTTCGATAGAATTTTTTACCAGTTTTCAGGTGGTCATAACTGCACAATATCCACAATAGCACAGTGGGTTGGGAGACCTGATTTCGTAGCAAAAAGTCAGTAAGCGCCATTCTTTTTCAGAATCGAGTTAAGCAGGTTATCATGTGTCATTTAATGTTTTATGAAAATCTTTTAAGATTCAGAACCAAATCAATTCAATTATGCATAAATGCGCAAATATAACACAGCACCACAAAAAAGTGGTGTGTTCCAGAAGTGAGACCAATGTGTTCTTATGTTTTTGGGGTCGCTGAAACCGAATATGCCCTCAGAATAGCTTTATCAGGTCAGGGTTTTTTTTCTACCCTCAAAATAAGGGCTCAAATTTGCTGAATTTAAGATAAACCACTAAAAAAATGTTTTTTTTTCCCAAGAAACAAGACCAATGTACCCTTATGTTTTCGGGGTCGCTGAAACCGAATGTGACTTTAGAATTGCTTCATCAGGTCAGCATTTTTTTCTTACCTTAAAATAAGAGATCAAATTTGCTGAATTTAAGGTATTCAGAATTGTATCAATCCCTACAACAAATTACGGCTCGCTGTTTAACTCAAATATGACCAACAAAATTTCACACCCTTATTTATCCCCGTAAAAACTACCCCTAAAAAGGGTTGTATCTTTCAAAAATGTACATCTCTGTTATATGATGCACTGAAAAATTTTGTATTTTATGAATATGTTCTGAGCTGTTCAGTCTTTATCTACAAAAAGATTTAACCTTTTTCATCCCTAAAAACCATCCCTTTCGAAGAAATGAAAATTGAAGAAATCTAACCTTCACTTTTATGACCTTAAGAAACAAATTTGTGGACGCTCAATTTCTTTACGTTTTTTTTTGTAAAATAAAAAAAATATTTAGCTTTCGTGCACCTCTAAAACTACTCCCGGATAGGATTAAGGGTTGAATATTTTAAACATTAATTCCTTTGTGATTTGGCGCTCAATTTTTTTTCTTTCAATGGCTAGCTATGACTAGTCAGCTATTGAACTACACAAATTTTTACTTCTTCACGCTCTCAAGAATTACCCCCGGATAGGGTTATCAAACAGCATGACTTTCAGGATATCTGAAAATTAAACTGTGCTTGCATTTTGTGATGATTCAGCGTCGTAATTTGTTGCAGGGATTGATATAATTCTGAATACCTTAAATTCAGCAAATTTGAGCTCTTATTTTAAGGTAAGAAAAAAATGCTGACTTGATGAAGCAATTCTAAAGTTACATTCGGTTTCAGCGACCCCGAAAACATAAGGGTACATTGGTCTCGTTCATGGGGAAAAAACCATTTTTTAGTGGATTACCTTAAATTCAGCGAATTTGAGCACTTATTTTGAGGGTAGAAAAACCCTGAGCTGATGAAGCAATTCTGGGGTCATATTCGGTTTAAACGACCCCCAAAACAGAAGGGCACTTCTGTTCTGTCTCGCTTCTGGGACAAACCACTTTTTTTGTGGTGCTGTGTAATTAATTTAAATTTTCTTGCTGTTTATTTAATATGAAACTGTATAAAACAGTTTATTTTATTATCAATAATAATTTTGTTTAATTCGTGTTAATTGACACTACCGTGCTAAAATTTACGATCATCTTTTTTGATGACTGATAAAGTTCTCTTAATTTCAATTAAGTCAGGGCTAAACATTTTTCTCTTAGAAGGGATGTGTTTTGTATTGAATTGAGGTTTGAGTAATTTTGCACGATGTTAATTAAATTTAGTTTATTTTAGAACACATAATTACATAAAACATTGAAATATCTTTGGACAGTTAGGAATTTATCTTTAAAGGCGTAGTGAGTTCGATCGATCACGCAAGATCTCGGGTCGACTCGTTAGCTATGTTGCTCGTTTTACCGATTGACAAGAATTGACGTTTTTGAAAAGCATCAGGATGGGTTCGACCACGTATCCTGA
>JAAAKG020193557.1:0-24370 GCA_010014905.2 Druon quercuslanigerum
ACTATGGTGGGGAGAGAGAGTCACGCAGCGGTACCAGGTCTGACGTGTGTGTACGATACGTACCGCTCTGAGTCTCTCTCGCCACAATTTAAAATGGATGATCAAACAGGACGTCCAGAATGTAGAATATTTAACGGATGAGGCTAGAAATACTTACTCAGGGGTTTTCGTGATACCTGATTGCAGATATTTGGTCAACAACAAAACATTCAAAATAATGGATCCGAAATGGTGGCAAAAATTTTAAAAAGTGGACGGTTCAGGCTAAAATCATTATACTCTAGTGATTCTTCTCGGGTCTCATTTATCGGTGTGCTTGATTATAGAGAGTCCCATCGCCTATCACGTATGAAGGTACTAGATTATAGTGAGTCACCTCGCATCTCACTTATTGGGATGTTAGATTAAGGAGAGTCCTCCCGCCTCTCACACATCTGGATGATACAGTTAACTGTCACTCGATTCTTCATCTTAAAGCTCTATGTCATCTAAATAGTTTTGAGTCTTAGAAAGATCAAGCTCTTCATATTGCTCGGATGATTCTTCTTTCGTATCGGACTCCATTTCTACGTATGGATGACTGAGAGTAGTAACTTCTGGAACTGAAAGTAACTTTTGTACTGCTTCCGGGAGGGCCAGGTATTTCTTATTGCGTACTCGAGAAGAAACACTCATTGTAGATACAATAGGGTATGTAGACTCCATTGATCTATTGAATAAGTCTTCGAGATTATACGATCGACTATTCTTTCTGGCATGATATTTTCTGCACTCGCTCTAATCTTTGTTTTTACTCTCAGAAGCTTCTTCTCCGAGCATCTCTTTAGGTAAGGGACTATTTTTGATTATTTCTCCACCATGAATCAATATCTTGTGCAAAATTGAAAGCATAGGATACCAATCATAGCGCCAGACATACATTTTGGCAGTGGATGTATAAAGTTTTTCAAATTAATTTGCATCAATAGGAAGTTGACATGACAAGGCAATCCAAATCGTTTGAAAATTCTGAACAAGCTCTTCATTCAAGCCAAGAGATGTAGAAAAAAGTTTAGGGTTACCAAATGCCCTTTGAGCAGTATTTCCGTCGTTGGCGTTGCCATTACCTTCTGACTTTGGCTTATCAACAAAAAAATAAACCTTTAGAAGCGTATTGTTGCTAATAAGCGGAGTGGCTTGAACTGCCATCAAACCGCCAAGAGCATATTAGAGTCAAGTTCGAATCAATACACGGTACTGCATCCATAGCATGTTCTTTCTGCAGTATGATTTAAAAGAACTTGAAAAGGTACCATGTGTCGTTCTCAGTCGAGTTCGTTAGATTTTGATCCAACAAAAATACAAGGTCTTCTAAAGGAGTCTTTTATTGAAAAAAAAAGAAACCGGTGTTGTCTCTAACTTCATCATTTTTTTAGGTGCTACTGAACGATTCGTCAGTTCTTCGAGAACTTTTTTCAGGTCCTTGTCTTTCGACTTGTTTGCTGAATGAGAAGATGCCATCGATAATTTTTTGGTATCGTTTTTGTGTGCAATACTAATTTTAGCAACTTCCCGACGCTTTGACCGCAAACACTTATTTTTAAATATCAAAGGAGTACGACTAGGACCTGTACTTGAATTGCTTGGCACTTAATCTATATTACTATCCAAATGAGGAATGGCAATATCAGAATGAAGCCATTGAGCGTTTTGCAATTCAAATCTGCCTTTTTTCGGTTTGCAGCTTGAAATTTAGCATTACGTCTGGAATAGACACATGCAATCGAACATCTTAGATTCTTTATTGACTGGCTACCCACATGAGAAACTTGAACGTTTGAGTGTTGAATAAAGTGATCGATAACCAAGTCAATACTTCCTTTCGGCAAGATCAAGTCAATAACCTCTCGTTTGGAAATTCCGGACATTTTTTAAGGATAGTTAAATACAATTATAAATATAATATCAACAAACAATTAAAGCATTAAATTATATTAAATTTCAAATTTATTAAACAATATACTATGATAATTATAAATTATTTTTGCCTTTAAAAATAATATTTAAAAATAATTTGTATTGCTTTCATGTTAGTTACAGTTAATATTTTCAAATTTCAGTCATAGATGTTATTGGGTAGCCAAATGCATTGAATATCTCCATACATGTCGGAATGTGTGAATGCGCACAGCTGCGATTTAAGTAAGTTTTTTAAAACAAATAAAAAAGCGAAAAATGGTGCAGGTCAGGCTCAAAGTACATATTCTAGTGAACAAAATAACACCTAATTTTTCTGATTTGGGTGTGAAGCAGAAGTGTGCAGAGAAACGAAATGGCGCCCACATGAAAAGTGTCACTTTATTCCTGAATAAATTACACACAAAATGTTAAACCTGTATATTTTTTGAAAGGCAATAGGCCTATTTCGTATTTTCCAAACATTTTATTGATGCAAAAATATAACCAAAAAAATTGATATTATGAAATTATTGAAAAATACATTAGTTATTGCATTATTTTTTCTTATTACTCATTTCTTGTGCTTTTCGAAGTTCAAGATATCACTTAATAACAATAAAGGACTATTGTCATTGTAAACAACAATTTTTAAGTACTCTGAAGTGACTACAAAATGATAAATGGTTTGATTGATTCAAATTCCATACTTGGTGTTTGAGAAAGATTTCGGGTCTCCCGGCCAACTGTAGAATGAGACGCTGGTACGAAGACAATCTCTTTTAAAATTCTTACAATTAAACTATCAGTTTTAATTTTTACAAAATAAAAAATAAATACAATCTGTTTTCTGTCTGTGTCAACGAAGGTTAGTAACAACATCAGCGGGTGAACTTGGAAGATGCAGGTTTGAAACCTCGAATAAACCCTCACACACAGGCGCACACTTACTCACACAGACAGAAAAAATATTGTATTTATTTAGTATTTTGTAAAAATTAAACTAATAGTTTAACTGTAAGACTTTTAAAAGAAATTGTCTTCATCTCAGCAAGTGCTATATGATTACAAAAAAATTGTAAAATAATAAAGAATATAATATAGAAATAGTTTTTCATTAAAACTCTATTTTATTGTTTTTCTCGAAAATTATCAGTTAGATCAACAAACAAAAAATAACTAATTTTGTGCATATCACACTTCTTTAAATAACTACGAAAAAATATTTTAAAACCTAATTACTTTCAGGAATGTAAGATAAAACTCAAAAAATGCCAAATAACAACAAAACGACCTAGACTTTGCTATGTGCATCTAATATATTCGGAATGATCAGAACATTCTGCACAAGAATAAATCATCAAATCATCAGGACCTAAAATGGAAACAAACTCTCCTCTGCGGATCCCAGACCAACAGGTGGTGAGAAGTTTGTGCGGATTTTGTGTAGAAGTTGTGACTAGAGTGTGAGGGTGGAAGCCTAAAAGGTGAGTAGCCTTGCGAGGGGTGCATTGGAGAGTTAAAAATTAATATTCATTGTAGTTGTGGGGTTAAATTTGGCTTATTAAGGAAGTAAAGGTTAGGTTGGCGAGGGAGCGGGATAGTTTTGTAGTCAGGAGTTTAGTTTTTCATTGTGGACAAGGGTGGTTCTATTAGGGCTGAATGATGTTAGGGGAGATAAAAGGGTTTCTGTAGGGGATGTAAGAAAGAAAATTGTGTAAAGAAAAGCAAAATTTGGGGCAGTAAGCGAGAAAAGCCTTGAAATTCATCTGTTGACTGCTGTAGGTACTTCTTTGCATGGATAGGTCACAGTTACCGACGGAAGAGCGAGAGGTGGGCAGCGACAGTACTAGCAGTGCATGTAGTGGACTCGAAAGGGACTGCTGAGAGAGAAAGTAGAAGGATTTCAGAGAGATGTTGCGTCGGTAAAGAAGGGAAAAGATGATAAAATGAAGCAGATGCAATAAAGGATTAGAAAGTGGTCGGAAATTGAATTAGGTGACAGGGGGTAAGGCGAAAGGCAGGGTATTTTGGGAGAGGGTGGAGAACATGATAGAAGAAAAAGTGGGAGAGCTTATGACTGAAAAGAAGGAGAGAGCAGATAGGGAGAGGATAAGGACAATGAAGTTAAGGGTGGAGAGAAGAGAAAAGGCAGATAGGAGAAATAATATTGTAATAAGAGGATTGAAGTTAAACAGTGCGGAAGAAAGGGAGCGGGTGGAAGCGCTGCTACAGAGACTTGACGAGGAAGGAAAGGGATGTGCAGAGAATGCTAAACCACAAGACTTGAAAGGAGAGTAGTGAAGAGAAAGCGTCGAACGTAGGGTATCACAAAATAAAACTAGAGGAGAAAATGTGGGGGTGGGATGAGAAGAAGAGGCTTTTGAAGAAAGTGCAGGGGAATTTGTTTTGTGATAAGCTATGTGATAATAAATATGCAAGGGTGAAAGGAGATAGAGAAATTCGCAGTGGAAGGGAGGGTGGAATCGGGAAGAAGGGTTGTTAGGGGAGAGGGTGTCATGGACGAGAGAAGTAATAGCGAAATATCAGGAGCAGTTGGGAAACGTAAGCTTTAAGAAGGAATCGTTGGAAGGGATATGGGAGGATCTGAAAGATAAAGTAAAATGGTGTGCGCAAAAGAAGATATTTATAAAGAAGAAGAAAGGAATGGTGAAGCCGTGGTGGGATAGGCAATGTAAAATGACAAAGAGAAAGGTGAAAAGGAAGTACAGGCAGTGCAAGGAAGGAATTGCGAAAAGGGACAAGTAAGTAGAAATTACGAAGGAATTTAGGATAATGTGTAAGTAGAAAGCGCAGGAAAGGAAAAAAAGCTGGAAGATGAGTTGAGAAATGTTAAGACAGAAGGTGACGTGTGGAAGATAATTAATAGGTTTAGAAAACGTGGGGTTGGTATAAGTGAGAAGATAGAGAGACATACGGAAGAGAGATGAGGGGATTAGAAGAACAAGGGAGGTAGATGGAGAGAAGCCGAATGACAGCATGGCTGAACGGTGCAGAGAATGACGCATGACACAAGAGTTAAGGGAGAGGCTGAAGGAGGTAGTGAAAAAGTATAACGGGGGGACGAATTCCCAAGAGAGTGGAGGGAGAGGTTGATCGTACCTCTGTATAAAGAAGGGAATAGGGAGAAAGGCAGGAAACTTATAGAGGAATTACGCTATTGAATACGGCCTACAAAATATACGCGATGGTGCTGGCAGGTTGGCTGCGGAAGGATGTTGAGGGGAAAGGCATTCGGCCGGTGACGCAGGCGGGCTTTAGGGAGGGAAGGGGTACTATTGACAATATTTACATTTTGCATCATGTGGTGGATAAAGAACTAACTAAAAAGGGTGCCAAAGTGTATGCGTTTTTTGTAGATCTAAAAGATGCGTTCGCTTCGGTGAAGAGGGGGATGTTGTAGGAGGCAATGGAAGAGAGGGTAGTAGAGAGACGCGTGATTAAAAGGGCTATCAAGGAGATGATGGAAAGGTCGAAAAGATATTTAGACAAAAATAGGTTAGAGTTAAATGCGGATAAGTCGAAGGTTATGAATGGTAAAGAAAGATGGGGGGGAGGTAAGGGAGGGAGTGAAAATGGGAGGGAAAGGCGGTACAGAAGGTGAAAGAGTTTGTGTACCTGGGATTCCTGGGGTTCATATAAAAGGGAGAGTGAGCAGGGCAAATGTGGCAATAAAGCAAGTGTGGGGACTGGGAAAGAGCTTGTTTTCAGATGATTTCTTAACTAGTTGTAACTAGTGATGAGTATCTTATTTTACGGAGTGGAGGTGTGGGGGTAAAAGGTAGGTGAGGAGGTAAATAGGATACAGGAGAAGTATGTGAAGTTGACACTGAAGTTAGCAAGGAATATTCTGAACTGTATTGTCAGAAGCGAGACAGGAAGAACGAGTTTAGGGATTATAACGGAGAGCCGAGCATGTAAATATGGCGAGAAATATTTAGAAAAGCGGAGAATTAAGCTGCCTAGGAAATGTTCGCGGGAGAAAGAGAACAGACGTAGGGGTAGGAGGATTGAGCTGGAAAGGGAAAGGTATTTTAGAACGACTGGATTTCAGATGGGAGAAGAGAATAAGAGAGTCAAGGTTTAATAAGAGCTATGTTTGGATTATGACAAGGGAGAGAGTGCAATGTTTTTGTAAGAAAGGAGAGCAAAGAAGTCAGGAACTTATAGCGAGAATGAGATGCGGATGCATGAAGAGTTGTAATAGGTTCTGGCTTTCTGGAGGGCAAAGGATGAATAATTTGTGAAGGAAGGGGAATGCAAAAGTGAAGCACTGGTTGGAGGAATGTGAAGAGGTGGAAAGGAGTGGAATAAGCATGGAGATATTTTTCATGGAAAGGGGACAAAAGGGCAGTGGCATGGGTGATGGGGGTGTTAGGTAAGATGGTGAAGAAGAGAAGGAAAGAGAAAGAGGGATGGAGGAGGAAAGATTGTATATAGGAGAGGAAGTTGATTTAAGAAAATGGTACATATTGTAAGTAGTACATTAGCATTAGGGATTAGCTCCGGAGGCAGAGGCTGGCAATGCGAGGCAAAGCAATAAAGTAAGGTCATGCGTGCGAGGCGAAAAAGCAGCGACATGTATACGAGGCGACGCGAAGCGAGAAAGGTAACGTCGGCTTAGAGATAATGTGTGGATGTAAGTGTGAGCAAGTCAGTTTTTTAAAGCCGAAATTAAACGTCAGTTTATTTTTTGCATGGTCTTTGTGGTTATGTCTCATATCTAATGCATAAATAAAATTATTTTCTAAATCATGACTCCTGGGACTAAAAGGTCTTATTTCCACGCCTTTGTAAATACTTATTATTATAATAATGTGTAATTTTTTTTTATTAAGCAGCATATTTCAAAACTCATTTCAAAAGAATAATACAATTATGAGTACATTGGAAACCATTTCCGCATTTAAGAAACGGATTTGAGAAAGATTTGTTCGTTTTTTGAGATATACTGTTCTTATTTCTTTGAAATAGTTTTATTGTATATACAAACATTTAAAAGGGACTTTTAAAGAATTTCAAAGATTTTTAAAGAGATTTCAAGAGGTTTAAGGTTCGATTTTAGGATTTTTTAAATGATGACAAGGAATTTTCAAGGCATGTAGAAAATACCAAAGAATCTCTAATGATTTTAATAATTGGGAGGTATAATTTTTAAAAATTTCATACATGTTTGAAAAATTTCGGAAGATTTGGAAGGGTTTAAATATATTTCTAGGAACTTTACACGGCATTTGATGTGACTGAGTTTCTGAACGTTCAAATGGACGACAATTTTGACTGATGACTTTGTAACCCAGAAAAACTGTTAAAATCTTTGTTCTTTTATATTGAAAATAATGTAGTATCGAAACAGAACTATAATGCATATTTTATATTACAGTTAGAATAATATTTTTGGATATCATAAAAAAAAGGGGGGGGGGGGTCGTTAATTTGAACTTGTGAAACTTCAGGTGCATCCTTCTTAAGTCATATTCTTTTGCCTAAAAGACTTTTTAATTGGAATTCTTTGAATAAAACTATCCTTTGGGAACGTATATGGGTCATTGCCATTTTTTCAACTTTTGTTCTTATTTGATGACCTAAAGTACATTTACGGCAATGACGTTTCTGCCGGTAGCTCGAGTGAGGTACATAAAGAAACGAGATGAAAAGAGAAGATAAAAACAAAAAAAGAATGATATTCTCAGTTTTTGGAAATACTTCTCGAACGACTGAAATGAGCAAGACAAACGAGCATCTCGTATCCGTATGCAACACTACAAAAATTGATAAGAACCTCCCTACAATTGATACGCTAACCCTATCTACATGATTTGAAATTATATTTGTATAAAGTATTCTTTCAAGAGAACCATAAAAATGTGTCACTAATTTTAACTATTTTTAATATACTATTTTTTCAACTAGTCTAAATAAATAGAAACTTTATAATATAATATTTTTTTAATAATTTAGCGGAATAAAACTTCATAATACAAAATTGCATATATTGTTTGACAACCTCATTTCTGTTAATTACAAATATGAAATGTAAAACAAGAAATCGATAATCAAGTGATTCCCTACAAAGTCGACCCATTATGACACAATTCAAGCTGCAAGTTATATGTACGAGTTTAAACATATTGAACTCCTAGTAGATTCTATGTGTCTTCAAAGCATGCGAGAGTGCTCATCTAGCGTAATGGAAGTGGAGTCCCTTCTCCCTTCCACTTTATCAAAACATTTTTGTTATGCAATTGTTCCATTCCGATTTTTTAATTTCCTCGAAAATTGTTAAAACAGTTGATTTTTTACTTCACATTCATTGCATAATTAAGAAGGATCTTTTTAAAAAATCTTAAAATAAATGTGAGCAATCAAACTGGATTTTCTTAACGTGTCTTCTATACACCAAATAATTTGGTTCTTCCAAAATTCCAATTTTACCCAGGGTATGAGGATAAGATTAGGCTGGGCTCCATACGTAACCACTCTTTTATCCGGAAATTAATTTAATTAAACTTTTCAATGGTCTGGAAGTGGTCGATATATGATTAAATTTTAACACAAATGGAGTTTCTGATTCGAGAACGAAATTTAATGGAACCGAAGAACAAGCTTTTGCACGATGTATTAATATCACAACCCTAAAGGATTTAATGGGAGATTTTGATGACACTGAACCGGGTTCGCAGAAATTTAAAAAAAGTTCCAACTTTTGTTAAATTTGTTAAATACCTACAAATTGAACGACGCGAACGGTAGACTTATGATGGGTGCTAAGCTGAAAGGTAAGATTTTAAGATGGTTCCACTTTAAGTCTGATTTCTTAAAATATAAGTGTACAATCTCCTAGCCGGATAGGCATTCGTGTTCGATGATCGTCAATACAGATTAAAATATAGAAAAAAATCTAAAGCCGCATGTGGAAAGCTTTCGAGTCAATCAATGACTCTTCCCACGAAAAGCTAATTTTTGCAAACGCAGTACCGATTGAGGAAGAAGACTTATTGGATTATCTGATTAATGGACTTCCGGATACGAAACTGTGTTATCAAATGAGAATTCAGTGGCTTAATGAAAAGAAAGGACTTCAGCAAGCGTCTGAGAAAATCATAGAGCAGGTCAATTACGTGAATGATGTTCCTCCTGATCAACAAATGAGCAAAGTGGCTGAAATTATGCTGGGCCAGCATAAGTTAAACAACTCTTCCAAGAATCCGCTCAATACTAAGCATTTCAAGATGACGAAGTTCAATGTAAACTCCGCTGAAGAAAGCCGCTCTCTCACCCTATTAGGTTTTTCATCCCCTGCGATAATCATGAGTATAATGGAATTAATAATAGTTCACTTTTTCGTTTAGGTGTAGTGACAGCAAATATTATACCAAACGATGTCGAGCGAAATACACGTCTGATTGTCGTTTCAAACAATACAATGACTATCTATGTTGTTTTGGGGTCGCGATGCATTTTGGGCTTTAAATTTGGGATTAATGACGTTACCTGAATTAGAAGCTAGAATCACTAAAGAATAATTTAATGTTAACGTCTCGGTAGGTGAATAACTGAACCCCTAGCGATAAATTCGGAATTAGATCACGCGTTGCAACTAATAGCATAATCTGCGAAATGGAATCTCCTTATGACTCCCGTATATTACAAACCAGAGAACAAAATTCTGAATATGTGACTGCCCGCGAGAAAAGGGACCTTATACGGTCGATAAATCGATTTTTATTCTTTTGCGCCAATCTATACTTTCTGAGTTACTCTTTCATTTACCATAATCAGAATTCGTTAAACTACTCACTACTATTGGGTATAACCGAATCGGACTGATGGAAGCGTAGCTCACAGTTACGGCGCCTAAATGTGGAATGGTTAGTGGAGGGGGTGCTTTTCGTAGACGCATGCCCAATACTGAAATGCGTTTATCGATTGTTTAACAAAATTACTCTTAACATCTTATTTGACATACAAGATAGATGCCACTATATGGAAATGGCGAAAGATTCAATTTGGTAAACATTATTTATAATACTCCTAGAAGAATTATTTGAGAATACATAGATTCTGTTTGGTCTTTATATGGTACCGAACCCAGTATTCAGAATTGCTTTTAAACTTTGCCGCCACAGACCACTCTTACCTAACTTAGAACTTTTCCGGATTCACCTCCTATCGGGTCGATCGAGTAGCTTGGCGATGTGGAGTTTTCGGATGAGACTAGTTGGGAGGGCCTGGTCTGAGTGTGCGCACCTTTTATGAATTTTCGTTTTAAAAAAATGATGGCTGCAAATCACTGTTTCACCTCGGTCGGCGAATCTAAATTTATTGAACCAATCTCATAATTTATTTAATTTTTGTAATAGCGTATGAGCATTTCTGATCCTTTGAACCGGATTGGGCCCTCGAATCGATTTTTCGAAAAAATAATATAAAATTTTGTACACCTCACACTGTAAAAAATCTTTTTTTGTTGTTGTTGGTACTAAGTGCTTCAATTTAGTTGTTACTAAATACCAGTGATGCATGCAAAACTGAAATTAAAAGTGAAGTTGATTAATCCATTTTCGGTCATGTTGTGGAGCACGTGGACTGATTGATGTTCTTCCCGAGCCGTACAAAAACAGACCTGTTGCCTATTGTTCTGCCACCTAGTGTTCTTATCACATCTTATCAGATGGTTCACTATGAATGAGTTTTAATATTATTTTACCTCAAATACCTTATTTGAATTTTTAAGAATCCATTAAATGTCACGTATCTGGAAACTCGACTTTCAAAGCTGGAAGACTACTGGTCGGAATCCTACTATCAATTTTACTACTATCAAAACTTCGATTCTAATGGACATAATTGACAAAAACGTAATCGGCGGTAAACCCACTACTGAAAAGCTTTCAGAAAATGTACGTCTGATTTAGACAAATCCTACTCACATTTACCTACCCATTCTCTTTCAAAATTTTCTGGGGATCAATTAGAGTGGGAGACCTTTAAAGACATGTTTCAATCTATGGTTCATAACACTATAATATCTAATATAAAAAAGTTGTAATATCTAAAATTCTCACTGTCCGAAAAGGTAGCTGATCACTTAAAAAATCTTCCAATTTGCGGGGCAAATTATTCGGCAGCTTGGTGCACCCTTGTTAATCGGTATGATAATAAACGTGTTCTCCCGTCTGCTTTAACGGTTGATAGATATTACAAACCAGTCTATTCCTGCTTTTAAAAATATGGTTGGCCATTTGATACCTAAAATGATTGGTTGGTACACTTATTAGTCGCCAAATTAGATTTATCTACTCGTGAAGCATGGGCAACTTTAATGAAAGATAGTAAGGAGTTTCTAACTATTAAAAAATGCATTAAGTTTTTAGATCCTTTTCTCAAAGTTCAAACAAACAAAAAAATCTGTCGCTTCTGTGAACTTCTATTGAAGCTTGCTTTTAGGCCTCGGTCATTAAATCTCTTCTAATATTTCTCCCGAAGAAAAGGCAGTCCTTTCAGAAGTTGACTCTCCTGCAGTGCAATTGCCCTTCAGACTGCCTTTGGTTGGATCGCTTTGGCTGGCCCTCAGAAAACACAGACAATGATTGGGATCTTGAATCCTGCAGTATACTTTACGCTGCAGAGAATCAATCCCTCAATAACCAACTTCGGCTTTTTTGGTAGTTGAAAGAATCTCCAACGACAAACTTTCTTACAGAGGATGAAATTTCCTGTGAAAACATATTTAAAGGCACGTTTTTGAGAGACCATTTAGGTCGATATGTCGTTAAATTGCCCATGAAGGCAATTAACTGGGAATATCTACAGCGCTTTCCACTAGGCGCTACAACCCTGGCGGACAATACTTATGTCGATGATATATTTTCTGGTGCACACTCTATCGAGTTTGCAAAATCTGCCAAGACTAACGCTGATTCAATGTTGGAGTCGGCCGGTATCTCACTAATCAAGTGTGCGGCGGCAAACTCACATGAACATCTTCCGGAACAATTAACCCTACAATTGCTAGGTGGTAAGGACCTCGAAGTTGAGGACTCTATTTCCACTCTGGGGCTCAAATAGAGTACCCTTTCACATTTCTTTCATTTTTTAGTAATACCGCGAAATAATTCTTCTAGAGCAACCTAGCTTTTGGTTGCCTCTGAAACAGCTAAATTATTTGATCCGTTGGGCGGGCTTACGTCCTTTCTCATAAGGGAGAAGCTTTTGATACAAAATTTTATGGATTTCTAAGGTAGATTGGAACTCTAATCTGCTACCAGAACTGCAATTAGAATGGGACTTCTTTCAGTCTCAGCTCTTCATACTGGACGAAATGAAAATTCCTCGTTGCCGTCCTTTGATAAAAAATACACAGTAATTTTACCTAAAACTTATCGTGCAACTTATCTTATACTTTTGCAGGGAAACCCAAAAACAATGCATGGTGTCTAACAACTAACGCTGAGCTTTGTCATGAGAAGATATTCGATGGTCGGAGCGAAATAGTTAGTCAACAGCTTTGTGCAGAAGTACATCATATGCGCACGATTTTGGAACAAAACACTTACTCAACTGATGTGTCAGCTTCCTATTGATCGAGCGTTTGAATCAAATCCCTTCGCATGCACTGGTGTAGACTATGGTGGCCCATATCACATGAGGGTTTCACAAGGAAGCGGGCATAAATCATATAAGGGTTATGTATATCTTTCCATTTATCTTTCTTCAAGAGCCATACATTCGGAAGCTGTTTTAGATTTATCTTCAGATATGTTTATGCATGCCTTTAAACGACTTGTTTCTCGTCGAGGTACATGGTCTATGCTCTACGGTAACAGCGGCACTAACTTTGTAGGTGCAGGTAGAGAGTTGCGAGCGCTGTTCCGAGTAGCCTCTCAAATTATGCCAAAAGTCGCTGAATGCTTAGCTAACGACGGAACTACCTGGTCTAATATCCCGTCACATGCTCCTCACTTTGGAGGTATCTGGGAGGCAGAGATTAAGTCAACTAAGCATCATCTCTGTCAAATTGAGGGGTGCCTAAATTCGCCTATTTTGCGCTATTCCTGACTATTTTTGGTTTCAGTGGTTAAGGGAGTACCTTCATCACTTACAACAGCAGAACAAGTGGTTGGTAGAAACTAACCAAGTTCAAGTGGGTGACCTTGTACTTCTGAAGGAGGACCTTCTGCGACCCACCCAATGGAGTCTCGCCTACATTGACAACTTCATCCCGGAAGCGATGGACTAACAAGAGTGGTTACTGTGCGCACCACTAAATCCACGATGAGACGATCATTGGATCGACTAGCGCTTCTTCCAGTCAAAGCGCCTTAACTAAATTCGTTACTACATATAAATCACAAAAATAGCTGCACTTCAAAAAATGTTCAACTTCGAAATGCTTTCCTTTTTTTCTTCTCTTTTTATCGCTCGTTTAGCCTAACTTGCGAGGGGGGGGGGCAAGATATTCTGAATTGCTTTAAACTTTGCCGTCACAGACCGTTCTTGCCTAACTTAGAACTTTTACGAATCCTTCTCCTATCGGGGGGATCGAATGGGTTGGTGTAGAATGGTCTGAATTTGCACAGGAAACGTTAACTTTGGTACAACACCCATGAAAAGGAATTTTTTCTCGACATTAAGACATGGATATTATTGTTCGGGAGATCCCAAACTACAAAATATCAATGGAACAGAGAGTTCAGT
Source organism: Druon quercuslanigerum (assembly GCA_010014905.2). Taxonomy (NCBI): domain Eukaryota; kingdom Metazoa; phylum Arthropoda; class Insecta; order Hymenoptera; family Cynipidae; genus Druon; species Druon quercuslanigerum. Next base: position 13,657 of record JAAAKG020193557.1, read on the forward strand.
ATGATCCCTGAGCGTGGTGCCAAACAGTCCTCAAGGGTCACTGTAACTCTTCTCATCTGCATGAAAAGCGACATACGATGCAACACCGACGGAAAAGTATTCTTTTGTCGACCTTTAGACATGGATATTATTTTTCAGGGTTTCCCAAACTACAAAATATCAAAGGGAGAATGAGTTCGGCATGAACCCTAAGCGTGCTGCCAAACAGTCCTAGAGGGTCTGTGGAATTTCTCGAGTATGCATGAAACGTTAACTTTGGTACAACACCCACGAAAATTTATCCTTTTCTCGATATTGAGGCACTGATATTTTTTGTTTGGGGGGTCCCAAACTACAAAATATAAAAGAAACAGAGAGTTCGGCATAATCCCTGAGCGTAGGGCCAAACAGTCTTCGAGGTCCGTGGAACTCCTCTCGCGTCCATTAAAAGTGACATTTTGTCCCTCCAATTAGACCGGGACCATATTTTCCATAGATGTGTGCGGGGTCCTTTATGTTTTATTTTCAATGTTAGTGATTACAATTCAAACTGAAAATAAGTATTATAACGTAAGGTGGTTCTAAGCAAGCCGATATAATTTATGCGAGAAATTTTGTTGCAGATTGTGTCCCTTTTCCAAAAAGTTAATTTTTATATTTTTAATTTATTTTCCTAACAAGAGTTTATATCAAATTTGTATATATTTTTTGGTTAAACAACTAAAATATTTAAGCAATTTGAATGAGATTAAAATCAAATTTAAAATCCTATTTTACGTCCAATAATCAAGTTAATGTACCTACAGAATTCCTGAAAATAAAACCAAGAATCCAATGACCAAAATTTGGACAACTGCCATAAAATGTTCCTATTGCAATTTGAAAAACATCAAAATTGTTCTAAAAAAATCGAAGGATATCTTTTTTGGTACTCTTATCCAAGAAAATAAAAATAATAAAAATTCGAGCAGGCAGAAACAGCAAAAAGACACAATGCTCTCTTCCTGACAGCCGAGAAGACTTGAAATTCACGTAGCTGATTGAAAGATATGAAAATCTATGAATCGAAAAAAAGTTCGTTGTTTCAGAAATAAAAAGTGCATTTTTTACAATATTTTGGTTTCGACGGTTTTATTTTTTAAGCATTTTCCTCTATGAACTACATTCCTTTAGCGCAAAAAAGTAAAAATAGGATAAAAAAGATTGAGGTTAAACCAAGTTTGGATAAGCTGCAGTGGCCTGAACTAGAAAGATATAAGAGAAGATTTAAATTGTCAGTTATTCCAACGAGTTTGAGCAAAGGGAAAATCAGGGAGCGAGGGCCAGAAGGCGTAGTGTACTTTTCTAAAATATACCTGCTAACAATAAAAATATAGGGGATTCTATATGGGATTAATTAAAGTACGGATTAAGGAGAAAGATTGGGCGATTCAGGAAATTGTTAGCAATAGGTTTTAAATGGGTATGCCAATTTTCTAGAACGAGATAATGTAATATATAGCAAGAGCAGCTAGGGATCTTGTCAGAAAAATTTTACTAGGAAAAGAAACATTAAATATCTGGACAATATACTGCAAAGCCAAGATTACAGTTAGGACGCCTAAACTGGGATAAGAACTTGAGAATAAGGGAAAGAAAAGCTTTATGAACCGAAAAAAATTTTTATGAGAAAACGAGTGAGAAAGATGAAATGTATAGAGGGCCAGAAGAAAATATCAAAAGAGTTTCTAAAGATATAGTGGCCGATACAAAGGGAGATCAATATAAAATAAGTAGACGGTTCAATTACGTCAGTTTTACATAAAGAGAAGAACTAATCTACTTAAGGTTTTATCAACATTAAGGAACAAAGTTATCGTTCTCACAGCCAGACATACAGACATACAGACAGTCAGACACATTCGTAAAGAGCTGTTTTTCTGGTTCAGAGAGCCTGAAAACGTGGACATTTGACAAAAGCCGGAGGGGGGGGGGCAAATTTTACACAAATCTAATACCGTCTTTAGATGAGAATGTAAAAAATTATTTCAGCTTTAATATCAAAAGTTTTAAATTCAAAAATTCAAAAGAGTTCGAATTTGGGATTCGAAGTTCATTTTTGATTACTTCACATGCACATTTTTTAAAATTTCAGTGATCATGAATAATTTGTGTAAACCCGGAAAAATTCTGGAATTTTTTCTTATTTTTAAGCTACCGTCCTCGTAAAATTTCTAGCTTTATTGGTACAATAACAAGATATTATTGTGAAGCTTTAAGTGGGTCGCGTCGCCTTGAAAAATGTGAAGAATTTAAAAAGAGACTGCATCTAACTGGAAAACAAGAATTACTTGCTAATTTTAGCTTTCTAAATAGTATTTTTTTTATAAATGTTCTTTAAGTGAAAATTTTAAACCAATATTCTCGATAGGTCTCATTTTTCCAGATGATTTATTTTTTTAAAACCGGTTAAATTTTATAAAAGAAGTTGAAGAACTTTTCGTTTATTTAAAATTAAGCATTCTTTCTTCTTAAACGATACACTTTAATCGCGCGAGTAATTTTTTTATTTTTAGCAGAAAATAATTTTTAATAATGAATACAAATTTAGAAATGCATCTAATTTTGTAGGCTTATTTTTTAATTTTTTATCGTATAAATATAAGTTTCTTAGCTTTCTTAAACAAATCTTAAAAGATTTTTGAAAATTTCAGCTATGTCAAAAACATCTAAGAAATTTCTTATAATTTTATTTTTTTATTTTACAGGATTTTACCAAATTTAAGAAAACTTTCGTTTACCTTAAACGGTATTCACAACTTGTGGACGTTTTAATGAAATATAAAAACATTTTATAAATTGCTGGCAATCTTTCAAAATTTTAAATTATTGTACAAATTTTAAAATCTTTTAAAATTCATAAATTATTTTTCTAACTGCCCCAAATGATTCCTAAAATTACCTTAAAATCATCCAGATTCTTTTTCACAATTTTTGAAATGTTCTAACATGCTTTCAAATCTTTTCAAATATTTTATTACAATAATTTTTCACATTATTAACTATTTTTGAATTTTTTACAACAATTCTATATATTTTATTAAGTAAATCGAATTTTTTGTAACATTTTCAAAAAATATTTAAAAACTAAAAAAGTTACCTCGAAATTTACCAAATTCTTTTTCGACATTTAAAAAAAACGTTTGAACTTTTTTTCAATGTTTAAAAAGATTCCCTTCAAATTATGGTTCTAACAAAAAAATCCTTTTACACTTTGCTAGGAATCTTAAGAAAACATTAATTCTACTGAAATTTTTTCAAATACTTAAAAAGCTTCTAAATTTTTTTTATCGAAATCTTCAAAATTTCAATTTAAAAACTTGTTTAAAAACCTCTTAAGATTTATTAAAAATTTTACATTTTAAATTATTCAGGTTTAGATTTTAAAAATGTGTACATTTCTTAGCGCATATAAATAGCATTGATATCTCATAAACAAAATTATTTTCATTCAATGTGGCACAATTATTTTGCCGAATAATTGTATTTCGACATACTTACAAGAAGGAAATAAAATCATTTTTAACAAATCATCTCGCGGTTTAAAAATTCTTAGTTTAAAACACGACGAACTCCGAGACATATTTGTATGGAAAATACTGAATTATCTGCTTTATAATTGACACTTTCAATTAAAATAATAATGTCAATTTTAAATGCTATAAAGTTAAATAAAAGGTTTATGTGCAATAATTAATACTTTTATCTTGCCACCCTTCTGCGAAATTGAAATTATGCAATTATATGTATATAATTACACATAATCATTTTTTCCTTGCTAGAGGATATTCAATTATTGTTTTGTTAATTATAATTAAAAACAGAATTTTTTCTGAATAATAAAAGTATATGGGGGGAGGGCAATAATATTTACATAGTCTTTAAAATAATAATTAAAATACTGTTAACTATAAAGAAGTATTATGCTGATAACAATGAAAATATAGTTTACAACTTTATATAAACATGATAACGTTGAACTTGAAAATTAGAAATCAGCAGCTCTTTTGAATTTGGTAAGATTTAGCGAATTTATAGACGACATTGAAGATGGACTAATAATTAGTCCATCCATTATTGTTTTGGTTTTGGTCATACGCGTAATTAAATATTTTCCCTAAAACTACTCTCTGAAACAAATAAATTCAATCATACCTTTCTTACACAGGTTTGAAAAGAAGATTGAAATAACGAAAAAATCGAATTAAAGAACATTTTAACGTTCTGATTAAAAAAAAATGATACTTCATTTTTTGGGACTTTCGAGCACCTACCATTATGAAGAAAAGCCGACAGAAAAATCGGTGACATGGTCAAGCAGAATTTTGGCTCGAATTTAAATAAAAATCATTGTAATAACTCATATCTATTCATTATAAAATATATTATTTACTTCTTGGATTTACTTTGTTTTTATCCGAAAAGACAGTTTGATAAAGTAAATTCATGAAAAATAAAATTGTTTTGTATACTCGTGTAACATATAATCGCTGATTCCAGAAAAAAATCTAGGGCAGAATCCATAGGTTTGTTAGCTTACTCGCGCACACCGGCACTCTAGATAATACGTTTTTTCCGTAAATATGTTTGACAACCCTTGACATTTTTAGAGCTACACACAAAGTTTCCTATAAAAGGCGAGATTTTCATTGTCACATTATCATTTAGTATTTTTATCCTGCGATTTTATAATTTCGGAAAAATATGGGGAAAAATATATATTTGAGACTCTTAGTATTTGGTGGGGCTTTATCGCTAGGAATCGCGGATTCATCAGAAGAGGATAAAGGCAAGTGACTTTCTATTACATTTCCATAATTTATGGTTAGGCATTAGATTCGCCCAAAATTCCACACATATTTTTGTTAACAAGTTCCGATGTATTAAAATCCCATTAAATGGGAAATTGTAATTTTGCAATCCTGTCTCTCTTTATGTAAGTTATGTATGTAAATCAAGCTTTAGCAAGATTTTTGGCAGTCCTAGAAAAAAGAACGACTTCTTCAACCCTCATCAATTACATGGGGTCAGAATGACCCCATGTTGATTTTAAGCATTTTTTTATAAACCTCAAAATATTTAGGGTGGCCCTCTGGACCGGGAAGCCAGGATAACCGGGATATGAGCGCGAATTTTCTGAGACCGGGATTAACCGGGGAATAACATCGAATTTATTTCTTGGCCGGGAATTTAATGAATTTTCAGAAGAAAAATCTGCACAAGTTCGATTTTAACAGTTTTTTAAATTAAATTGCAGTCTTGGAGATTAAAACAATTGAAACTTAAAATCATTTGATTTTGAAAATTTTTGAACTGTTTCAATTCGAAATTCTTAATAAGAATTCAAATTAATATATCATTTATGCCTATAATTTTATTTTTCAATAAAAAATTTCATGGTCTATCAACAAAATAATTTAAATTTAATTAAATTCTTAATTAAATTTAAAATATGGTCTGAGTCGAAACTGTTTAATTCTTAACCCATTTAATTTGAAATTTTTTAATTTAGAAAAAGAATAAGTATTTAATATTGAGAAATATTTTACTGTTTATTTAAGACGAGTTAATTTTAACCAAATATTTAAAAGGAAACAATTTCAAAGTTAATTGTTTTACATAGAAAGCTTTGAATCTCTAGAACTCCGAAGATCTTTTAAGTTTTTAGCGTTACAATTTTAATTGTCTTATTTAAAAAATATTTAATTTTATAAGTTAAATGGTTAAATTTTGACGTATAAGCACTAATTGAACGCTTATTATTTGTACGACAAATTTGAGTTATTTTAGGAGATATTTAGAAGTTTTGAAAAAATTCAAAATTAATTAAAAACTTGAAATGATTTCAAGTAATTCAAACGAAGTGTGCTATCATTTTTTTAGAACTTCTAAATATATCTTTAAATTAATCGAATTTTTACTACAATTTTTGTAAAATCCTGTAAATGAACAAAAAATCCGTTAAATCTTGCGAGACCTATTTGACAATTTTTTAAATCTCTTGAAATCTTCTCAAACTTTCTGTGAAAATAATTTTACCAAGAATCTTAAGAAAATTTGTTTATTCTTTTGAAGTCCTTCACAATTCTTTAAAAACTTCTTAATATTCTGTTTTAAATCTCTGAAAATATACATAATTTCAAATAACGATTCCGACTGAACCTGTGGCCCGATTTGTATGTTTTTTTTAAAGAAGATAAAATTTCAAAGAAAGTCGTTCAGCCTGATTTTGAATAAAGTTTCTTAATTTCTTACAAATAAATAAAATTTACGGAGAAACAAGTAATTTTTTTATTTGACGTTCACGGTACCCGTCAATAATAGGTAAATTGTTGTAATCGCCGAAGTTTCATAGATTTACATTATATAAAGATATTCCATCGTGATACAATAAACAAAAAAATTTTTTATACACAAATTATTTGTTGAAAATGTGTTTTCTATAATTCTCAATACTTTATGTGTTTTTTAAATTATATTTAAAGAAATTTGAATAAAAAAAATAATTCAATACCAAATATTTCTTTTAAGACTATTCTTGTTAATATTATAAACAAATTTAGTAATCAAATGTATTAATTAGGCATTTGTCGTCGAGAAAATTCGTTTTTTCGATGTCAGTACATTTAATTGGGAACTTAATGTTAATTTCATAAACATTCATAATTAGTTGATTAATATTATGTCCAAATAATGTATTTGTGTAATAAATTTAAAAAAATTAAACTTATGAGCTAATTAATAATATTGCTGAAATTAACATCAAGTTCTTAATTAAAAGTACTGACATCGAAAAAAACGAAAGTTTCGTCAACAAATGCCCGAATAATGCATTTGAAATTTGGTTTAAAAAATTAAAATTTATCAAATAGTGATGGATGTTGCGAAAATTATCATGAAGTTTCCAATTAAAATGACTAGCGTTGAAAAAAAAGATATTTTTCCGTCGATAAGTGCTCGAATAATGCATTTGTTTATTAAATTTGTTCGATGAAATCATCAAATTTATCAAAATATTATGAATTTTTTTAAATTATCATAAGGTTCCTAATTTTAAAAAATTGACATCGAAAAAATACGAATTTTCCTGACGCCAAATCACTGAATATTGCCTTTGTTTATTAAATTTGTTTATAATATTAACACGAATATTCCCAAGAAATTTTTTTTTTTTAAATATTGTTTCCACTCAAATTTCTTGCAATATCACTCAAAAGAACGTCAAATTATTAAAAATTATAGAAAACACATTTTCAACAAATAATTGGTTTATAAAATTTTGTTTTGTTAATTTCGTCATGACTGAATATCTTTATATAATGTAAATCTATGAAACGTCGGCGATTACAACAATTTTCTTATTATTCACGAGCACCGGGAACGTCAAATAGAAAAAATTTCTTTTTTTTCGTCATATTTATTTATTTATAAAACAATTTATAAACTAATTTAAAAATCAGACTCGACAACGTTCTTTGAAATTTTATCAGCTTTTAAAAAAACAGACACATCGGTCTACAGGTTCAGTCGGAATCGTATTTTGAACCTGTAAATGTACTTTTTTCCCACTGTGTCTCGGTCCGACATTTGGACCAATATGTGGGCCATCTACCAAAATGATGCCGGCTCTACCTTTCAAAAACATTAATTTAAGAAAACTTGTATACAATGTAAAAATTTAAAGAATCCAATGACATTAGTTAATCAAATTTAATTTTCAATAAAAATTTGTATAGTCGTACGATTTAACCCTACCTAAAGTACCTAAAGCAGTATACAATACCGTGCACGCTGACAACTTCGCTATCCAAGTACTTGAATTTTGGTTACAAAAACTCTCTTGAATAATTTTACGCTCCAGGTGCACTTGCAGGGTCTTTTTGTAACAATAAACCAGAATTTATCCCACGGTCTGCTTATACTCGGGCCAGGGTTTCACCGACCGTCGGTTGCATGAAGGTGCCATGTGGCAACCTGACTGCTTTATTCAGAGTCGGACCGACCGCATCATTGCGGTCGTATCGACCAATCTGCCACAGTTTAACCGAACGTGACGGTCGGCTTTTCGCTCGCCGCCGACGGTATTTTACAGTGCACAGTAGTTCAAATTAATTTTTTCAAATTAACAATTTCTATTGACAATAACTAATAAAATAAACAATTTTGTTGTATAATAATGGTATATATATAATAAAGCTGTGAAATTAATTTGCATAATAACTCTTGCAGAAGCAGCATCATATCACATTCGTTTGAAGCGATCAGGTCAATATTACTTTAACCAACAAATACCACCAGCATTTCCAGGGTCTTCTGGTGGTATGCAACAGTATGGAAATTCTCTTCCTAACACTTTTGAGGAAAAGAAAGCGCATCTCTACAAGAAAGAGTTGAATTTGGTTGAACCTACATACGCGGTCGAAGTTATTCAAGTAAATGAGCACGGTGTTGAAATTAGGAACTACGGCGTTGCATTTGCAGCAGGCAAATATTTCGCCATATTGCACGCTAGCCAGCTTCCTGACGCAATTCATGTAGGAAAAAAGGTTATATTTGTGAACGAAAATGGTCACCGTGATCAGCGGGATATAGAATTGATTGGGCACCCAAAACTTAAAACAGGTCAACATATATACGACTGCAATCCCGATGTTGCAGTGCTTCATATTGAGAACCCTGGAATTACTTATGGGGTAGAATTACATTCAAAAGCTCGAGACCGACAGTTGAAACTTGTACAGGCTAAATTCAATGAAGCATTTTCTTCGAATCAAATTGGGTGGGCATCTTTATACATAACCAGAGCATATAATAAACTCGCAGTGAATTCCGGTCCTGATACAACTCTTAGGCTCTAGGACTTCGTGTTAGAGTTTCGAAGTTCGACCCTTGAGTCGCTACCTCTGGATATTTATCTATGTAACTTTTTGAGGTTCTGGTGGTTTGGATCCCACTATAAGCTGTAGTCCACCCCCATCATGCACTTGACTGAAATTCAGTCCGTCAGCGATCGGGTAAAAAATCAGGATTTGCCCAGTATGTGAAGTTAGCCACACTGTTCTCATCAGATCACTTGATTACATTACGTAAATGCGTCCGTGACTAATGATATAGTTATCATTACATTTTTATTGCATAATTTCAGATTATTATATTGTTATTAGATTATATTACATAAGATTACATTATACTTCAAACATTGTTACATTACACCTCAATAATAAATAATCCATTGACAAAAATGTTTTCGGTATATTATCCTGTAACCATTTTTAACCGGAGAGAAAAATGAGCTACTTCATATTTTTGGTTATAAAAATATTCTTTGAATCTCAGTGTCTCAGGCGGTTAGGCCACGTGAAGATTTTTCAATTAGGTAAAAAAAATCTCACTGAAAAAATGCCAACGGCATATTGCTGTGGCAATCCTAAGTGTGAGATAAAATTGATTCATATGTAACAATAAACATATGGGAAAATGTATTCACTGAATAGAGATACACATCTTGAAAAATTTACCCTGATATTCATTTTAATTATTAAGCTTTCGAACACCATTAGAAATATATTATCTAATGCATAACAATTGGCTAAAAATAATTTGGAGATGAAGTGGGAATACTGTATTTACTCTAGTGGGAATAGATTAAATTTGGTTTAATTTTCAATATATAATTTGCAAATTTTAGATATAAAATTTATATAAAATCATACTTATTACTCGTATGGCTCCCAAAATAGTTTTTTGAAATAATATATATAAATTATCATAACTTCTTTCATTTTTTTTATAAAATCTATTAATTTTTAGTTCTTAATATTACAACCATCTTCAAGCTATCCCATTTACAAAATTTAACACAGAATTTAAATAAGTTTTCAGAACATCCTAAACACATAAAAATGCATTTTTTTTAGTTACACACGATTACTCTTTTCTGCAGTGTAACTTTGTTTCATCCTAAAAAAAATTATTACCAACCAAAATTGCCACTTAACAATGGCATTCCATTGTCTTAGGATATTATACTTTAGATAAGAAAATAAATCTATGTGCAGTGAAAAATGCTGTGCTTTAAACTACGATATAAGTGCTTTTATTTATAGCTAAATCATCATTACAAAATCTTGCATTCAACTCATAGCCAAAAAAATGAATTCGTTTCGAATTAAAAAAATTATGGTTACATTTTTGAAACATAAAATGGAGGTTGCTTTTTTGCTATCTGATGTTGCATCTGATAATCAAACAAGCTCGGATTTATAACTTCCCATTGTTATTTGGATATATAGTTCAAGCTTAATTGAATCAAAAATGACTTGAACAATTGTCTGATTAGCCTGAATGTTTCAGTTATTTCTACGTAGATAATATGTGCAAGTCAGTTTACTTTAGCTGATATGTAAAATTATCTGTATTAGGTTTCCCTTCAAATAAGATAATGATGTAATGTTTTCTAACGCGTGTGAACTTCAATTCTTATTTCAGGGTTGCTGATAATTTTCATACATTTTAAAAATATTGCTTTTGTATCAAAATATTTTACAGAAATATACGTACTGAATTATACATTTCAAACAAAAAATATATTGTACACAAAAACTGTTGGTCCTAATAAGCTACAGTCGAAGCTATCAATAAGACCGCTACGAATAAGACCACTTCCCCTCATCCTTGCTCGAGCTCATCGAGACGC
>JAAAKG020193568.1:7677-24370 GCA_010014905.2 Druon quercuslanigerum
AAAAAAGTGCCTCCAAAACCTCGTTTTTTGACACGTTTTACATCAGCTCTAGTGTAAACATTTTTTTAGAACAACAATCAAAATATAGTTCAACGCGGAAGACTTTAGGCTTTCACGTGCACCCGGCTAGAATTTGGTGAGATTTTTTTTGAACGAGTTATGAGCGCTCAAAGTGAGGGTCTGAAAAGGGCGTTGCATTCTAGATACCTTAAGGAGCGTCTGCGATTTTTTTTTTTTTGATTTTTTAAGACTCCCAGCTGATTTTGGGAAGTCTCGAAAGTCGAGGCTACAAAAAAGTGCCTCCAAAACCTCGTTTTTTGACACGTTTTACATCAGCTCTAGTGTAAACATTTTTTTAGAACAACAATGAAAATATCGTTCAACGCGGAAGACTTTAGGCTTTCACGTGCACCCGGCTAGAATTTTGTGAGATTTTTTTTGAACGAGATATGAGCGCTCAAAGTGAGGGTCGCGTACTTTTGACGCCGACTTTAGTTATATAATACAAATAAAGATAAAAATAAGTCATTGACATGCTCTGCTAGATTTTGATGTATCAGTTCACAAAGAATTTGACGGGCTCGTGGTGAAAGTGTTCATCAATGTTCATTGTTCATTGACCTGAGACCGATCATATTCCCGCAGTAAAAGGTTAACGGATGATATTTATGGAAAAAGCCGAGCACGAGGAACAATCGGTATTTTATAACATTGAATATCTCGCAATTGTCGAAGAGAATGCGCACGAATCTTCCGAATTACGCAATTCCATACTGTGTGTATGGACGGAAAAAAAATACATACAACGCATATTTAAGTTACGGTATAATAAAACGTTACATCGAACGGGACTCATTTTTTTTCTTTTACATAAAAAGCCAAGGCAAGTTTTCTTAAATAAATAATCTGAAAAAAAATGTTAATATGAAAATGAAAATATCACACTTTTACTCTTTCCGGGAAACAGTTAAAAATACCGGTACCAAGCCATGATGCTTTGTATTTTTTTCAGAATAATAAAATGGAATAAAATAATATTTAGAGAGTTAAAAATAATAGATATTTAAAAATCTTAAGCCTGAATTCAAAAATAAATCTAAAATCAGCGTCAGAGATTTTATGAGACCCGAAATTTTTTTTTAATATTTAGTTAAATTGTTATCTTTTTCAATTAGGATCTCAGATTTTTAAATTTTAAGCTTACATTTTATTTTGAAGAATTTCAAAATGGCGATTTAAAGATTTAACATTAAAAAATTAAAGGCGTTTAAAATCGAAAGCTTTTGCTAAACAAATTTTGGGTTGATCAACTGTAAATATAAATTAATTAATGATTTTTAAAACTGAATTTTGCTTTAGATTTAAAAAGAAAAAATTATTGATTTTAAAAGACGATTCGGCATCAGTTCACATTTTTATAATAATATTATATATATTTTCAATTTTAAGATAACTTCAAAATAATATATTGATAATAAAAGGCTTTTTATGAAATTTCAAATATTATTTTAGTCCAAAGTATTCAATTTTTAAACAATTCAGTTTGCACTTTTTTAGTTAAGAATAAGAATAATTACTTAATATTTAGAAATATCTTTTTATTTAAAATCTGTAATTATAAATTAAATATACAAACATAAACAAAAAAATTAACTTTGAACGTTATAATTTTAACTGTAAATCAACTTTAAGACTTTAAGAAATTATTTAAAACTTTAAGAAATATTAAGAAGTTTTAAAAAAATTCAAAAATTAATTTAAAATATTATTTTACATTTTTTATTAAATTTTAAATTGTTTAAAAAAATTTTTATTAATATTAATTTTAAGAAAATATTTAAAAAGATCTGGAAGGATTTACAAAATTATCAAAAATAAATGAAGAAGAGTTTAAGGACATTTTTTTTATTTAGCAGAATTTAAAAAAAATTGTTAGAAAAAATTTTAGGAAAATTTCAAATTATTTTAAAAGATGTTTACAAGTTCTGAAAATTTTTTTAAAATAATTTTTTAACAACTGTTAAAAAATGGTAATTTTAAGGAAATTCAACTGCAGAAATTGGTAGGAAATGGAAAATTATGTCGGTTGAATACTTAATACTCAATTTTCTTTCATCTTCAGTTTTTTCATTTCCAATAATTTAATTTTCAACGGCTAAAAATTGAAAACAATTTAAAAAATTAAACTTAATTAAAACTTGAATTAAACTAATTAAAACTTAAATTAAACTGCAAGTGTTAAAAATGGAATAAAATTGAGAATTCAAGAAAATTGTAAATGCAAGATCTGAAAATTTTAGAAAATGGAAAATTCGACGGTTGATTGTTTAATATTGAATTTTATTTTATTTTAAACAATTGAATTTTAAATAATTGATAATTTAGGAATTTTTCATTCGAATTTTCCAATTTTTTAAAATTTTCAGCACTTGCATTTTCAATTTTCTTGAATTTTCAAAAGTTCAATTTTCTACCGTTTTTCTTCATTTTTCAACAGTTTTGAATTTTAAACAAAGTTTAAAATTAAATATTCGACTTTTATTCCATTTTTAGCACTTAAAGTTTCTTCGATTTTCAGCAGTGAAATCTTCTTTAATTTTCAATTTCCTTAATCTCAAAGAAATTGAAAATACAAGAGCTAAAAATGTTAGAAAATGGAAAATTCGAATGGAAAATCCTTAAATTTTCAATAATTAAAAATTTAATTGTTGAAAAATGAAAGAAAATTGAATATTGAACAATCAACCGTCGAATTTTCCATTTTCTAACATTTTCAGCACTTGCATTTTCAATTTTCTTGGATTTTCAAAATTTCAATTTTCTACTATTGAAAATTTAATAAAACTGAAAATTGAACTGTTAATTGAATTTTCAATTTTCTTCAATCTTCAGATGCTGATTTTTCTTGATTTGTTAACAGTTTTGAATTGAAAAAAGTTTAAAATTGAATTTTCGACAGTTGGATTTTCAAAATTGAATTTTCAATTTTATTCCATTTTTATCACTTGAAGTTTCTTCGAATTTCAGCAGTGAAATCTTCTTAAATTTTCAATTCCATTTAATTCAAGAAAATTGAAAATGCTACTGCTGAAAATGATAGAAAATGGAAAACTCGAGTGGAAAATCCTTATCCTTATCCTAATCCTTCAATTCTTGAAAATTTAATTGTTGAAAATAAAGGAAAATTGAATATTGAACAATAAACCGTCGAATTTTCCATTTTATAAAATTTTCAGCTCTTGCATTTTCAATTTTCTTGAATTTTCAATTTTCTTGAATTTTCAAAAGCTCTATTTTCTACAGTTGAAAATTTAAGAAAACTGAAAATTGAACTGTTAATTGAATTTTCAATTTTTTCATTTTTCAACAGTTTTGAATTGAAAAAAATTTAAAATTGAATATTTGACAGTGGGATTTGCAAAGTTGAATTTTCAAGTTAATTCCATCTTTTAGTACTTGAAGTTTCTTCGATTTTCAGCAGTGAAATCTTCTTTAATTTTCAATATCCTTAAATTCAAGAAAATTGAAAATACAAGTGCTTAAAATGTTAGAAAATGGAAAATTCGAATAGAAAATCCTTAAATTTTCAAGTATTGAAAATTCAATTGTTGAAAATAAAATAAAATTGAATACTAAACAATACACCTTCAAATTTTCTAAAATTTTCAGCACTTGCATTTTCCATTTTCTTGAATTTTCAAAAGTTCAATTTTCTACTGTTGATAATTTAAGAAAACTGAAAATTGAACTGTTAATTGAATTTTCAATTTTCTTCAATCTTCAGATGCTGATTTTTCTTGATTTTTTAACAGTTTTGAATTGAAAAAAGTTTAAAATTGAATTTTCGACAGTGGGATTTTCAAAGTTAAATTTCAATTTCATTCCATTTTTATCACCTAAAGTTTCTTCAATTTTCAGCAGTGAAATCTTCTTTAATTTTAAATTTCCCTAAATTCAAGAAAATTGAAAATGCTACTGCTGAAAATGATAGAAAATGGAAAATTCGAATGGAAAATTCTTAAATTTTCAAGTATTGAAAATTCAGTTGTTGAAAATAAAATTGAATATTGAAGAATCAACTGTCAAATTTTCCATTTTCTAACATTTTCCAAACTTGCATTTTCAATTTTCTTGAATTTTCAAATTTTCACTTTTCAACCGTTGAAAATAGAATGTAAATTTAAAATTCAACGATTGAAAATTTATTTTTTAATTTTATTTTTACATGAGAATTTATTAAACAAATATTTCATTCGATAAAAAACTTTGAAAAAATATATTTCTTCGAAAGCGGGTTTATATTAATAAATAATTTTTTGACAAATTAATAGTCACCCAATAGAATCTCATTAAAGAATTTACGAGATTAAGATTGTAAGATTGGATTAAGCTTGAATTTATCAATTCTCCCGAATTTTCAAGATAAAATAAGAACTAAAATTTCACTGGGGAAAGAACCTTGGAAAAATGAAGAATTATTACTGCTCTATTATTTTAAAAAACAAAAAAAAATCCATTTCAGCCCGGATTCGAACCCTGATCCATCAATAGATCCCGGTTCAAATCCAGACAGAGGCAGATTTAAAAAAAAAATATTACACCAGTAATCGGCACTATTGAATATTGAAAATCCAGAATTAATTAATACTCTGGTCAACAAAATAACATAATTTGCTCAAAATATTTAATTTTTCGATTTATTTTATCGAAAAGAAAAAATAATTTAACAAAAGTCTCAACTGATCAGATTTTTATAATATATTATAATAAATGTACCGTCAATTTTTTTCTAAATAGTAAGCAATTACTCTCTAAATATGCAGGTAATTAAATAGCAAACTTGTGTCGTGACTTATTAATCTTTTATGGAGTGAAGAAAGTTCTACTTTATATGGCTGGTAAAACTGAATTCGTGAAATCGTGCCACGATGGACATTGAAAGATCGCTTCTTTAAAAGTTTAAGAAGGACAGTACCAACGTGTATAATTCACGTATTTCTATCCGACGTGACCCGTGAACCCTGACAATCTATTCAAATTCTTGTATGACCTTTGACCCCTTATTGCAATTATTCAAATCCAGAGAATTATGTAATTACCACTCTTTCTCAAATTGTTGAAAAATTCTTTATCACGCACACTGCAAAAACTCATCATTATTTTTTCATATTTACGAACAATAATTATATAAATTAATTTTTTTCATCACGTTTTTTTACCAATTATTTAAAAAATGTTCAATTTTAACCATTTATGATTTTCTACTGTTTCCAATTTTTTTTATTTGCCTAAAAAATTTTGAATTGTTAAAATAAATTTTTTTTTGGGAGTTTAAAAAATCTGTTAATTAAAAATTATGTTTTTTTATTTGAAAAGACATCAGTTCTATTATCTTTATTCTTAAAATTTTCTTAAAATCGAACTTTTTTTGGTTAAATATTAATATTTAAAGTGATTTATTTTTCTTGAAATCGTTTGTATCTCAAAATTGAATTATTCCATTTTTGGTTACTGAGCTACGGAGAGATGAAGGTCCTGGGTTCAGATCCCAGCGGAGATTGAGACATTTTTTTCACAATCTTAAGATTTATCAATATCTTAATAATATTGATATAGACCAGTAGACAAATAAAATTAACATCTAAAATTAATAATTAAAAAATTTAATCTTAATGAGTTAAAAACATAATTATAAATAATTAATAACATTGAGCCTAAATAATTTATTTCCCAAATTATTTTCAGTACTTTATTTGAATCAAACTAATATTTTTTTAAGTCAAATGAAAAATAGCATGAAACAAATAATTTCTTTTATTGTGAAAAAAACAAAAGAAATGTTTTTTTTAATTAAAAAAAATTGTCTGAATGATGTATAGAAATTAAGTATAAATATGAAAGTGCTACGAATGATAAGACAACGCGTTAAAAAAATAAAACTAAAGATTAAAAATTGAACCAACAATGAAGAGAAGATCTAGAAAAATAAAAGAAATAAAATTTATCAAACTGAAGATGAAAACAATAAAAGAGTGAAAGTCCAAGAATAATAAATTTACGATTTCCATACACAAATACATTCAGGGAATATATTTTTCTTGAATTAAAAAATCCTTTCTTCAACCCATTTTTTTTTATTCAGCCGAAATTAACTTAAAAATTAAGAAAATAATTATAATAAAATTTTAAATAAAAAATTTTTAACAAAAGACATTTCTTTTGAATATAATTTTATAAAATAATTTTGAAAATTAAAAAAATTAGAAAAATTTTGAAAAAATATAATTTTAAATAATATGTAAATGATTAATACAATAAACTTTTCTTTCTTGCGGAAAATTAAGAAAATTATAAGTGATTTTTCAGAAAAGCAAACATTCTCCTTTTTTTCAAAAAATACTCGAAATACGAAGAAAGATGAAAAAGTTAAAAATTTAATTGCTTTTTTACCAAATTCGCCTTTTTTGTAAATTTGTCTATTTTGGTTTAATTCAACTGTTTTTTTTTTATTTAAAACTAAAATATTTTTTGGTTGAAATATCAATTATTATTATTATTATTATTTTTTTTTAAATTTGTTAGACTGCTTCCTTAAAATTTAATTTTTTATTGTTGAAGATACATGATTTTAGTTGAAAATTAAACTGTTTTATTAAAAATTTTTTTTTTCTAAAAAATTAACTTTTTTATTGAAAATCCATATTTTTGTGTACAAATTCCAAGCATTTTGAAGAAAATTAAAATTTTCATTTAAAAATTAAACAATTTAGTAGAAACTTCAACTATCTCGTATAAAATTAAATTTTTTTGTTTAAAATTTGTTTTTTTTTAACTTTAAATAATAAATGAAATTAAATTTTTTTTAAATTAACAAAAAATTGAAAAAATGGGGGTTTCCAGTTACATAATTTGTTTAAACAATTTATTATTGTTTAAATCAATTTTATCTATAACAATAAAATAAGAAAGTCTCAGTTTTTTCCCAAAATTTCCACATTCTCTCAATTTTTCAATAAAAGTGAGGAAAAACTTAATTATTGTTAACAAAAAAATTGTTTAAAAAATTCATTATTATTTTTAATAATACTCTCCCAGAATAATGCTAGAAAATTGAATTTTCTTGAATATTTTTCCACTTTTTGTCCAATTTTTAATTAGAATAAAGTTTATAATTATTTAAAGTTAACAAAATCAATGGTTTATAAAATTTATTATTATTGATAATAATTTTCAATTTGAATAATGCTAGGAAGTTGCGTTTTTTTCTAGAATTTTCAAATATTTGACTACTTTTCAGTTAGGAAAAAATAATAAATATTGATATTAATTTAAACAAAAAGAAAAATTTTACATTGAATATCCATATAGAAACTTTTTAGAATATTTCAAATATCTGATTTATTTCAGAAAATCGCGTATTCACAAAAAAGGTTGTTTAAAAAAAAATTCTCTTTATTTTTTATTTTTTCGGATTTAAAAACCAAAGCAAAGTTAAGAATTTCAAAAGAAAAACGCAATTTTCTAGCTGTTATCCAAGATAATATTATATAAAAAAATATTAAATTGTTTAAATAAATATTTTTGTTTTCTTAATTATTAAATACTTTATTAAGTAAAAAGTGGACAAAAAGTTAGATATTTCAGAAAAACCGCAACTATCAAGTATTAAAGTAGAAGATAGTTATAAAAAACAATAATCTGTTTAAAAAATTAGGCATTTTTTAAACAATTATGTTAAGATTAATTAATTATTATCTCGCTCAAATTAAAAAATTGAACAAAAAGTGGACATTTTTGGAAAAAACGCGACTTTCTATTTCTATTCTAAGAGAAAGTTGATAAAAATAATAATAAATTGTTTAAACAAGTATGTTTGTTTTCTAAATTATTGATTACTTTACCATAAGTAAAAAGTGGGTAAAAAGTTAAAAATTGCAGAAAAAGAACCTCAACTATCTGGCATTAATGTAGATAAAGATAGCTATAATAAATAATTTGTTTAAACAATTATTCATGCAAAATTTAATTAATTATTGAGTCACTCCCAGTAAAAAAAACAAATAGTTCAAAAATTTATATAAAAAACCGGCAATTTTCTACAGTGAAATCAAGAGGATATTATTAACAATAATAATAACATTTTTAAAAAATTATTTCTGTTAACTTGAATTAATTATTACTTCACTTTAATTGAAAAGTGGACAAAAAGTTAGAAATTTCAGAAAAAAACTCAACTGTCAAACATTAAAGGAGAAGATAGCTATAAACAACAATAATTTGTTTAAAAAATTATACTTGTTAAATGGAATTAAATATTTACTTACTCCAAATGAAAAAGTGGACAAAAGTTGAAAATTTGAGCAAAAATCGCAATTTCCAGCATTAATTGAAAAGAATATTATTAACAATAATAATTCCGTTTTTAAACAATCATGTTTGTCAAGGTTAATTAATTATTATCTCGCTCAAATTGAAAATTGAACAAAAAGTTGACATTTAAAAAAAAAATTGTTTTAAAAAAAGCTGAATCCATTTTTTCACTTACAGGGTTTTTGTAGAAAACTGTCTTATGGATGTGATATTAAAAAATCCATATTTCATTCAGTTTCAACTCGATTCGCCCAAAATTATTGATTCTCAATCAAATTCACAAAAACCATATTTTTCAAAATAAAAAAAAAGAGTATTATTTTTTTCTGGATTTAAAGAAATTTCCGGACGATGATAAAAATTCGAGAAAAAAAAATGTTTCCAATCCACTTTTGGAGCAGCCTAATGAAGCACAGAGTTAAATAGTAGTTATGAAGTTATACGAGGAAGCGGATTGAATGAAGGCGAGTGAGAAATAAAAGGCGAAAGGGTTGAGTGGAATGCGGATTAAAGTGGGAGCAGTGCAGGAGCCAAGTGGAAAGACAAGTTGAAGAGAAAAGATGCAAGTTTACGAGGATAAGGAGGAAAGAAAGAAGGAGTGAGAGTGGGTGACTCGAGAGAGGCAGAGAAAGGGACCGGTCCCCTCAGGTGCCTCAGGTACCTTAATGGGCCTTGGTGGTGGGGGGCAATGTGGATCCAACTGGTGGGGAGCGCAGTGAACCAAAGTGGAAGGGAGCTCAGCGGACTGAAGTGGAGGGGAGCGCTGCCCAATGGGCCAACCGCCCTGACTGGGGGTACCGGCCTGCTTGCAGCGATTCCAATTTCACAGAAGACCGGTCGCCTTCTGAGTAATCGGTTGTCGCTCTAAACCTCGTTCAGCTTTTGCAAATTTTCAGCAAGTCCTTTCGGTTCAGCTCCTCTTCGGATGTCACACATGTGACAACTTAAATATTCTTACAGTTTCTGGAGTTGAAGTTCAAATTGGAAATTTAAACTAGAATTTGAAAATCAGTGGAAAATAAAAAATAATTTAAATTAAAGTACGTTTAGTTTAATTTGATGAAGATGAACGGGTCCAGCGTGGATGTAGTTTGGGATCCACAGACGCAGATGAGTTCCTTGGATTGCTGGGATTACTCCATCGAATTGGCATGTCTTCAAGGACCAGAAGGTAGAGGAAAATCGTTCCTTTTTTTAGGGAACTTTATTTTCGTAGACTTTATAAAGGAAGTTTCGGGTCTTCGGTGGGGTGACTTCCCAACTTCTAGTGCAATTTCTGGATTATTGTGATTATTTATCAGTGATCAATGAGTGGATAGTGTCATGGTTGAGTGATTAACAAATAGAATGTGTTACACTTTAAAGGGTTCATAATTAAGGACAGGGAGTGTCATTTCTATTCAAACCAGTATAATATCGATCATCGACCTTTCCTTCAATTTGCAAGTAATGATCGATTAAGAAAAATCTGAATAAGGATTTTATTTTTTGTCATTTCATTTCAATGATTGTTTTACCAAGAGATTTATAATTCATTCTTCCTTTTTTATTTATAAGGAAAATTCTACTTTCCTATAAAAATCTTTTCATATTTATGGAAATAAATTTGACAATCTGAATTGTAACGTAATGATTTCGTTAGTCTGAAGAATTTCATATATCCGTTTGTATTATTTAGTACAAACCCATTTTTCCAATTTTTTTTAGTTCGAAGAGACAATATTCTGGATGTTGAAAAAATACCGGAAATATAGTTGTTATAATTACTGACTTGGTGGAAATTAAACTTGTTTAAAATTAAAATTTTTATTGAATATTTAACTGCTTTGTTGAAAATTCTTTTTTGGTGTGGAAATAATTTTTTTAGGATTGCAGTGTTTCGTTGAAAATTAGCCTTTGGATAAATTTAACTCTTTTTTTATTTGAAATTAAAATCTTTCTTAAAATATCGTTGTTGTTAGAATTTATAATTTTGGTTGTACATTTAGTTAAAAAAATCGTTTTTAGTTGCTACAAACTAATTTTTTTAACTGGAAATTTGACTGGATATTAGTTTTTTGACCAGAAAAATTAATTATTTCCTGTTGAAAAATTAACTGCTTTGTAGAAAATTAGAACATTGGCATGAAAATTTAACAGTTTGAAAAAATTTACAACGATATCGTTTTTAGCTAAAAATAGATCTTCTTTAGTTTAAAATAGTCACTATTTTTTTCAAAATTTATGTAATTTGTTAAAAATTCTTCTTTGATTTTAATCTTTTTTTTTTTTAATTTTAATGTGTGTTATTTTAAATTAAAAGCGAGAATTTTATTTTTAGTCGCTTGCTGTCATATTTCAGTTTTTTGGATTTAAATATTTTTTTCTTATAGTGCTTTCTAAAATATGAGTTCAAGTAAACAGTTACCTCCTGATTATTTCCAAGAAGTGCTTGCATCTTGGTTTGATAAGGATTTTATACCAAGAAATTTATATTCTTATTCTACCTTTTTTATTTAATTGGAAAATTCTATTTTTATAAATAAAAAGTATTGAATATAAAATTCCAAATAAAAATGTTTACACAGAATTCTTGAACAGCAATTTGTCAACGTGAAGAAAAACGTAATCATTACGTTATAGTTTGACAAATTTAATGTTATTATTATTGGAATATTCATTTAAACTTTTATCACTTTATTTTTACAAATAATTTTACTTTGAATAATTTTTTTTTTAAATTAACTTTTTTTATTAAAAACTCATATTTTTGGTTGAGAAATCAGACATTTTCTGG
This sequence comes from Druon quercuslanigerum, assembly GCA_010014905.2. Taxonomy (NCBI): domain Eukaryota; kingdom Metazoa; phylum Arthropoda; class Insecta; order Hymenoptera; family Cynipidae; genus Druon; species Druon quercuslanigerum. The sequence goes on from JAAAKG020193568.1 coordinate 18,824, forward strand.
AAAGTTAGCATTTTGTCTTTAAAATTCATCTGTTTGGTAGAAAATTAAACTTTTTTTACATTTCAGTTTTTTAAAAGTGGTTTGTTTTTTAATAGAAAAATAATTTTCTATCTTGAAAATTCACTCTGGTTTTTTTTTTTTTTTTTAGAAAACTCGCATTTTTTGCTTGAATTTTCATCAGTTAGGATAAAATTTTGTTTAAGTGTCTAGAAAAATTTCTTCGTTGAAATTTCATCTTTTTATGCTGACAATTCAACTTTTTTTATTGTTGTTGATTATTTATATTTGTTTAGTTCGAAAACGTAACTCTTTGATCCAAAATTCAACTTTTTGTAAAAAATTTTGTTTTTTAAATTGAAAGTTCATTTTTTTTTTAAATAAAAGTCGAATTATTCTAATTTTCTTAAACTGGCTTTTTTTAGTTTAAAAATTCAATATATTTAGTAAAAATTTCCTTTTTTTGTAGAAAAGAATTTATCTATTGAAATTATTAAAAACTTGATATTTTTTAGTTAAATTTGTTTAACAATTTGATTTAAAATATGTGTATTTTGTTGATTTTTTTAAAATAAAAATTAATCCCCTACCTTGAAAATTAATCTCTTTTGTTGAAAATTCACTTTTTTTAAATTCGCATTTTTGTTTGAATTTTCAGCATTTAGGATAAAATTTTGTTTGTCTAGGAAAAATTTCGTGGTTAAAATTTCATCTTTTTAGACTGAAAATTAAACTTTTTTATTGTTGTTGATCATTTATATTTTTTAGTTCGAAAACGTAGCTCTTTGATCTAAAAATCAACTTTTTGTAGAAAATTTTGTTTTTCAATTGAAAGTTCATTTTTTTAAATAAAAGTTGAATTATTCTAATTTTCTTAAACTGGCTTTTTTTTTAGTTTAAAATTCAATATATTTGGTAAAAATTTTCTTTTTTTTTTTTTGTAGAAAAGAATTTATTTATTGAAATTACTAAAAACTGATATTTTTTAGTTAAATTTTTTTAACAGTTTGATTTAAAATATTTGTATTTTGTTGATTTTTTTTAGAGGGTTAATAAAAATTAATCCTCTACCTTGAAAATTAATCTCTTCGGTTGAAAAATCAATTTTTTTTTAGAAAATTCGCATTTTTGCTTGAATTTTCATCTTTTAGGATAAAATTTTGTTTAATTGTCTAGAAAAAATTCTTAGCTGAAAATTTCATCTTTTTAGGCTGAAAATTCAACTTTTTGTAGAAAATTATTTTTTTTAATTGAAACTTAATTTTTTTGAATAAAATTTGAACTATTCTAATTTTCTTAAACTGGCTATTTTTATTTAAAAAAATTCAATATATTTGGTAAAAATGTCCTTTTTTTGTAGAAAAGAATTTATTTATTGAAACTTCATTTAAAAAATTGTGCACAAGAAAGTTGTTGTTATTAATCAAAGAAATATTTATCAGCTAATTATACAATATTTTCCCCACTTTGTCACAATTTTTTTTCTCAAAAAATATTTGGCATCCTGTCTCAAAGGTTTTCTAATTCCAAATGCCCAAGTTTCTATAGATATTATTTGAAGATAAAATATAATCTCGAAAATATTTGCAATTTCAGTCCCAAATTCTGGTGAGCACCACTTGGGATTTTCTTAAAGAAAATAAATCTGTGTGGTATAGAAATTAAAGACCCTAAATTTCTTTTCTATAGACATAGAGTCTAGACTGACTATTAGCACTAATAGCTCAAATTTGCACAATTCCGCAGTCATTTGAAGAGGTTTTAGATAAATCGGTGATAAGTTTAATCTATTGTGAAAATCTGTGCTAATATTAGATTTTATTATTCTTATTTTTAACAGAACTGACGAGAAACTAAGAATTTTTTTGTTATTGTTTATATAACAATAATACATTAAATTTGGAATTCTAAAACTAATATAATTCGTAGCATTAACATTTAAAAACTTGTTTTTGTATATGTAAAATATCTTTTTTTTTGAGTGTACAACTTTTTTATTTTACAAATCTGGTATATTAACATAAACTATTCACTAACTTGAACTGCACCTCTTATTGACGACAATGACGCGTACGTTTTATGAGAAGAATTTTAATACTTAAAAAGACCTCTCTACCACAGAGTAATTCATATTAATAGTTTTCAGCAAGCAAAACTTTTATTCTTTAAAAAATAAACGGCTGGCTAGTGCAACTTTACTTCCATCAAGAAATAAATTGATTGACCTCTAATAAGAGTTATTTTTTTACCCTTTAAAGGGATATACCGCTTGAGAAAGTATTAGAGAATTTTTTTAATTAATTCCACACAGGCTTTCGGGTCTTATCTTTAATTTAAGCCAAAAAAACTTAAAAATGTTGACGGGTTCCCGAGATACGACCATAAATGTCCAAGCGTATGTGCGTCGGGATTCAGTCGGCGTAACCAGTGAGGCTAGTCGACAGCGGTGATTGCCGACTGAAACTTGAGATTTGAGACTTGGACATTTTTAGTCGTATCTCGAGAACCCGTCAAGATTTTTTAGGTTTTATTGGCTTAAATTAAAGATAAGACCTGATGGACTGTGTGGAATAAATTTAAGATTTTTTAATAAAATTTTTCTGGGTCATACCATAAGTTTAAGTTAGGGAACACAATCTGAGGAATTCTCGGTAATCGCCGTTGTCGACTGGCCTCGCTAATTACGCAACCGATATCGGACGCAGTCACGCTTACTCATTTTTAGTCGCACCTCGGGAACCGTTTCGAGAATTTTTATTCTTTGGTTTCTTAGAAAATCAATTTTTCAAACTGGAAATTTAACTTTTTTATTTCTTGTTGAAAAATGATCTTTTTTGATTAACAAAAATTAATTTGTTAGAAATTCCCCTTTATGGTTTTAAATTGTGTTATTTCGTTACAAATTTAATTATTTTATTGGATTTTTTGTTTTAAAAATTAATATTGATAAATACAATTTTTATTATCTCATTTTTGGTTAATAATTGTTTTTTTTAATGATTTCGAGAATTTTTATTCTTCGGTTTCTTAGAAAATCAATTTTTCAAACTGGAAATTTAACTTTTTTATTTCTCGTTTAAAAATAATCTTTTTGGATTAACAAAAATTAATTTTTAAAAAAATCACCTTTATGGTTTTAAATTGTATTATTTCGTTAACAATTTAATTATTTTATTGATTTTTTTGTTTTAAAAATTAAATTTGATAAATACAATTTTTATTATCTCATTTTTGGTTAAAAATTATAATAATTATTTCGTAAAAATTCATTTCTTGTTTGAATTTAATATTTTAGTGTTGAAAGGAGAGCTGAAATCTTTTTTAGATGAAAATTGCTCCTTGATTAATATTTTTAAATTAAAAATTCACCTGTTTTAAGAAAAATGTCTTCTTTTTTGGTAAAAAGTGCAACTATTTGGTATATAAAAAAATTATTTTGTTGAAAAACATCGTTTTAAAAATGATCTTTTTGGATTAACAAAAATTAATTTAAAAAAAATCACCTTTATGGTTTTAAATTGTATTATTTCGTTAACAATTTAATTATTTTATTGCATTTTTTGTTTTAAAAATTAATATTGATAAATACAATTTTTTATTATCTAATTTTTGGTTAATAATTGTTTTTTTAAATGATTTCGAGAATTTTTATTCTTCGGTTTCTCAGAAAATCAATTTTTCAAACTGGAAACTTAACTTTTTTATTTCTTGTTGAAAAATTGATAAATACAATTTGTATTATTCCATTTTTTTCTTAAAAATTGTTTTTTTTTTCAATTAAATTCCACTAGTTGGTAGAAAATAAACCTTTTTAAAAAATCTAATAAATTTTCCTTTTTGACTAAATTTAACTGTTTTGATTTAAATTACAAATCTTTTTTTTTGAAATATCAATTTTGTTATTTAACATTGAAATCTTCTTTAGTACATATATTATTTATTAAATTTTTGTGTTCAGAACCCAACGTTTATTAAAAATTAATGTTTGAAAATTCAACTGCTTTATTTAAAGTTGAACTGCTATGTAAAAAATTTCATTATTTTGTTTAAAAATCCGTTTTTTAGTCGGAAATTCAAATTTGTTGTTAAAAATTGTTTTTCTTTTGTAAAAAATTATTATTGTTGGTTGAAAAATGAATCTATTTTTATCAACATTGAATTTTTTTATTAAAAATTCCTTTTCTTTGTTCAAAATTAATTTTTTAATTAAAAATTGAAAACTTTGGACTTTTAACTAAAAAAAAATGTTAACCAAAAAATATGATTTTTTAACCTGCAAAGATAAATTTTTAACCAGGTGGTCAAATTTTCAAATCAAGCCAAATAAAATTATTTTTTTACAAGAATGTTGAATTTTCAACGAAAAAATACTTTTTTTTTACTAAAAAAACATTAATTTTGCTTCCAAAGAAATAAAGAAATTTAATTTTTAACCAAAAAGGTGATTTTCACACCAAATACAGTTGAATTTTCAACATAGTAATTAAATTTTTAATCAAAAGAGGAAATTTTGAAGAAAAAAAAACACGCGAGTGTTTTAAAACACAATTTAATTTTTAACGAAAAAAATTAATTTGCAACCAATAAATAATAAGAAAATTTAACTTTTAATTAAAAATAATTGAATTTTTTTATAATTTATTATTATTGAGTTTGCATTTAAGCGAAAAAAGGGAAAATTTCTTAAGAATAGGGAGAAAAGAGGTATTTTTCATAAAAATAAAAAATATTAGAAAACCTTTCTTTGGTCGATTTTTTTTTTTTTTTTTTTTTTAAAATGCAAAGTTCGGTTGACAATTTAAAAATCTTAATAATTCGACCTAAATGAACATTCCTGGTATTGTAAAAAAAACTTTCTTTTTAAAACATAAACAAAAGAATAAATTCTCTTTATTTGATATTTAAGGAATTCTAAATAATTCCTGGAAATGTACGTTTCTTATGAGTAGAAAAATCCAAGCGTTAAAATTGATCAAATGCGCTGACTTATGTAATTTTTTTCCTTCTTTAGACCCGAGTAAATATTTTCGATTGCATCACACTGAGCACGAAAGACTGAAATTCGAGTGAATGGGTTATGCACACAATGTAAGAAAGAAAAAAAACCCGCTTGAGGGTGAACAAAAAAGAAGATAATACCTATAATAGAGATAAAAAAAAAGGAGAGGAAAATTCTTTCAAGTCAGAAAGGTCTTGGCGGTATCAGTTAGTGCTTTGAGAATTTATTTAGTGCTTTGAGCATTTGTAAACATTTTGAATAAGATTTTTAAAAAATCGTATTTTCTATTTTTATGAATTATAATTACATTATTTAAATTTCGCGGTATACGTATAAAAGATTAATAATTTTTAAGAACAAAAATTTGAATTTTTAAACAAATAGTTGAATTTTCCACCCAAAAGAATAGCTAAATTTTGAAAAAATAAATGTTTAATAAAAAAACGAATTTTCAACAAAATAGTTGTTTTTTTTCATCTGAAAGAATGATTTTTAACCAAAAATAGAAAAATTAACTTTTCAACTAAAAAGAAACAAATTTTCTGCCATAG
>JAAAKG020193579.1:0-24369 GCA_010014905.2 Druon quercuslanigerum
TGGAAGAAATAAAAATATTTGATAAATTTTCGGAAATGGTTCCAAGATTTAAAATATTTTAAATCTTTACAAAACCTTAAAAATCATTAAAAACTTAAAAAACTTGCCTGCGAATTTTCCAAATTTTCTCAGGAATTTTCAGGAAATTTTGATATCTTTTCAAAACTTCTACATATTTTTTGAATTTACTTGATTTTTTTTTTAGATTTTTGAATTATGCGAAATTGAAACATTTTACTTCAAAATCTTCTACTCTTTTTCGAAATTTAAGGAAATGTTTTGAAAACTTTTAAAATTTTCTCTCAAAGTTCATTATTCAAAACAAAAATTATGAAAAATGTACCAATAACTCTTAAGAAAATTCTTTTTTTAATCCTTTCAAAATTGTTAATTCTGTAAAATTAAAAAAAAATGGTCCTAAAATCTTGTAGATTTTTTTTTGTTGATAATTTTACAAATGTATTTTACAAATGTTTTGCAATGTTTTAAAATATTTTTAAATATTCTCTTAAAATTAATTTTTTGTGATGAAAAATATTTTTTATTTTTGCTAGGAACCCGCAAAATTTATGTCATTTCCTCAAAATATTGATGGAAAAATTTTTTATGCTTTAGATTTGATTTTAAAAGAATAATTTAAAGTTTCCAACATTTCAAATTTTTTTTTCTGGAATTAAAAAAAGTTAAGAGAAAATTTTAAATTGTTCTTTTGTAATGAATTCTTAGAGAAAATTGAAAAAAGTTACAACATTTTTTTAAATTATTTCCTAAAATTCAGAAAAAAAGTGTAAAAGATTATAAAGCCAAATTTCACAATTTTGCCAGTTTATATAATTTTATAAAAAATTTGAGTTTTAAAATAATTAAAAAATACTGTAAACTTTTCTAAATTTTTAAAAGAATTTTGTAAGAAATAAAATAATTTTTTGTTAAAAAAATTAATTTTAAGAATCTGAAAGATTTCAAGGCCATTTTTAAAGTTTTGCAGGATAAATAAAAACAGGAAAAATTTATATAATTTTTAAAACTTACAATGTTTAGAAAATCTGACAAGATTAAAAAAAATTCTTATTAAAATTCGTGTGAAAGTTTGAAATAATTTTGTATTTAAGAAAATGAATGTTAAGAGAAAATAAAAAAAAGGCTTTTAAACACATCAAACGATTTCCTAAAATTACGAAAAAAATGTGTAGACGATTTCAAAGCAAAATGATTTAATTTGGTAGCATTAAAAAATTAAAAAATAAAATCGAGAACATTCAAGAAATATTTAGAAAGAGATTCAAATAAATTTTTAATCTTGATTTTTTTTTTAAATGCAGATTTAAAAGATTTAAAAAATAAACTTTAGAAGCTGTACAAGAATTTCGAAAGGTTTCTAGAGAAAAAAACAATTTTTCGTAAAATTCCTGTGAAAATGTTGAAAATTATAAGTCAATTTTTTAAATTTTTTAATGATTTTTCATCCTTTTAAGAAAAATTCGAGGCAGTTAAAAATATTGTTATGAGTTTAAGACGTTTTAAGCAGATTAAAAATATTTAAATACAATACTCACAAGATTTAAAAAAAAAGAATTTTATTAAGATTCGTGTGAAAGTTTGAAATTATTTTGTATTCAAAAAAATGAATTTTAAGGTAGCATTAAAAAATAAAAAAATAAAATCAAGAAATTCAAGAAATATTTAGAAGAATTATAGAGATTCAAATAGATTTTTAATCTTGATTTTTTAAAATGTAGATTTGAAAGATTTCAAAAATAAACTTTAGAAGCTGTAAAATAATTTCGAAAGATTTCTAGAGAACAAACAATTTTTCGTAAAATTCCTGTGAAAATGTTGAAGATTATAAGTCAATTTTTTAAATTTTTTAATGATTTTTCATCATTTAAAAAAAAATTCGAGGCAGTTAAAAATATTTTGATGAGTTTATGACGTTTTAAGCAGATTAAAAATGTTTAAATACAATGCTCACAAGATTTAAAAAAAAAGAATTTTATTAAGATTCGTGTGAAAGTTTGAAATTATTTTGTATTCAAAAAAATGAATTTTAAGGTAGCATTAAAAAATAAAAAAATAAAATCAAGAAATTCAAGAAATATTTAGAAGAATTATAGAGATTCAAATAGATTTTTAATCTTGATTTTTTAAAATGTAGATTTGAAAGATTTCAAAAATAAACTTTAGAAGCTGTAAAATAATTTCGAAAGATTTCTAGAGAACAAACAATTTTTCGTAAAATTCCTGTGAAAATGTTGAAGATTATAAGTCAATTTTTTAAATTTTTTAATGATTTTTCATCATTTAAAAAAAAATTCGAGGCAGTTAAAAATATTTTGATGAGTTTATGACGTTTTAAGCAGATTAAAAATATTTAAATACAATACTCACAAGATTAAAAAAAAGAATTTTATTAAGATTCGTGTGAAAGTTTGATATTATTTTTTATTTAAAAAAATAAATTTTAAGGTAGCATTAAAAATAAAAAATAAAATCGAGGAAATTGAAGAAATATTTAGAAGAATTATCAAGATTCAAATAGATTTTTAATCCTGATTTTTTTAAATGTAGATTTTAAAGATTTCAAAAATAAACTTTAGAATCTGTAAAATAATTTCGAAAGGTTTCTAGAGAATAAACAATTTTTCCTAAAATTCCTGTAAAAATGTTGAAGGTTATAAGTCAATTTTTTAATATTTTGAATGATTTTTCATCATTTTAAGAAAAATTCGAAGAAGTTAAAAATATGTATAGGAGTTTAAGACGTTTTAAGTAGATTAAAAATATTTAAATGCTTGGAAATATTTCCGAAAATATATAAAATATTTCTTGCTTTTCCTACTATTTTGTAAAATCCTATGGAATAAAAAAATCACATTCTTTAAAATCTACTAGATTCTTTTTTGACACATCAGAAATATTCAAAAGTATTTTTCATTTTTCTCAAGAAACTCTTAAGAAATAAATAAATAGTTATTTGAAAATTTTATATTGTATTATTGTTATTGTAATTTTATGTTGTTTATGATATTGAAGAAAGTTTTAATTTGGTAAATTTCAATTATTACTTAAATTCAACATTCAGTGTTACATTAAAATATTATTTTATTTATTTCTAAACAATACTTTATCTTAAGAAAACCCGTTTTTTTAAATTCTACGTAACGCTAAAGCAGGGAGGGGGGGGTGGTTAAAATCGAAAATAATATTACGCTCAAAATTAGTGAGAACGCTTCCTAATAGTCTAGATTCTAGAATCTGACCAACCGGATGTTTTGCAATTGCTTATTGGATTAAAATTCATAAGCATCTCAGGATTAATTTCCGATTTAAGTGCCATAAGCCATATTAAATGATGTTAAAGCCCTTCCTTTGCCTTGTTCCGCTTCTGACGCACATGCGTGACAGACACGCATGCACGCGGCCGGGACTAGCCTTACCTCAATACAAATTACTTCTCCTCAGGAGAAAGAAGACCAAAAAGAAAAAAACTTGCTTCAGAGTTTATGTTAGTTAGTAGTAGACCGCAGTAGTAATAGCAAGTAGCAACTTGGAACTGAAGATGCACGTTCTATCAGAAACGCATCTTCACCGCGAAGCATCGCGAATTGGAAAACGTTATCCTGAGTGGAATTTCAATTTCTTCGATTGCATCGCCAAGAGGAACTTTACGCTTTTTGGTAGATTTTTTATTTATTATTAGGGTTTCGTAGTCCTGGAACCCGACTTCACCTCGTAGCCTACCCGACTTCACCTCGCAGCCTATCCGACTTCACCTCGTAGCCTACACGACTTCGCCTCGTAGCCTACACGACTTCACCTCGTAGCCTACAAGAATACGCCTCTTAGCCTACACGACATCGCCTCGTAGTCTACCCGAATTCAACTCGTAGCCTACATCCTAGTCAACCTAAGTATGCATCCTAGCCTACTTTACCACCTACCATAGCCGCATTTGCTGCGCGCCTTTGCCAACCTTATCATGTACCCTAATCGACGCTACCTCGTATCCTACCCAACTTCACCTCGTATCTAACCCGACTTGACCTCATACTCTAGCCAACCTTACCCCGCACCTCAGCCAACTTTGCCTCGTGTCCTAGGAAGGGAAGTGGGGGTAGTGATGGAGGGGCCGTATGGAGAGGTGGAGTGAACATAGGAGTTATGGAGAGGGAAAAGGCAAGTGTGAGCAAGCAAGTGAAGTGATGGTTAACTATTTTTGGAATTCTAATTGGTAAATAATTCTTAGATATAATTTACCATCTCTTTGACATTAGCGAATAATAATAATAATATTAATAATAATAATAATAATAATAATAACCTAAATGATTTTTCAGGTAAAATATTTTTTGAAAAAGCTCAAGGTCATTCTTGGAGTAACTTTTAACGAGGGATCCTTGAATGGCCTTGAATTTAACTTTGACCTTGACCTTCAACGTTATTTCAAGGTCAACTTTGTTTTTTTTTTAATTCATGCTACGCATCCTTCATGGTGATTTCTTTAATTTGAGTCATAAAAACTTTTAAAAAACGAAAAATTAAATTTTTAACTAAAATTATTGTTTTTCAACCCAAAAAAAAGGAATTTTTAATAAAGTACTTCAACTTTCAATCAAAGAGATAAATTTTGAACCTAAAAGATGAATTTTTAGTAACAAATATAATATTTTTTTATTTTTACAAAAAAGATTCTAATTTTCAATATGCAAAACGAAGTTTAATTTAACAAGGGGAGCCGAATTTTCAACAAAATAGTCGAATTCTGAAACAAACCAGGTTAATTTTCAACCAAACAGTAGCATTTTGAAAAAAAATTGATTTTCTACCAAAAAAGATGAATTTTTAATCAAATGATATTTGAATATAAATATTCAATAATTATTCAATAATTCATTCATATTCAATAATTCAAATATTTGAAGTTTAAACAACAATTTAATTTTTAAGTGAAAAGTTGAATTTTCAACTATAATTAAGAATTTTTAACAACAAAAAAAGTATTTTTAATATAGTAGTTCAACCTTAAACCAAAATGTTGAATTTTTAACAAAAAACAAATTTAATTTTCGAAAAAGATTAATTTCTACAAAAAGAGAATACTTAAGATTTTTAGTTTAAAAAAATAATTACATACCAATAACAAACGAAAAATTTTCAACAAAATAGTTCCATTTTTAACCAAATGGTTGTATTTTTTATCTTTAAAATATTAATTTTTAGCACAAAAAAATATATTTTCAATATAAAATAAATAGTTGATATTTTAAAAAACAAGAAATATTTTATTTGCAACAAAATACAATTAAATTTAACCAACAAAGATGAATTTTCAATAAATTGTAAACAGTTTTATCCAAATATTTGAGTTTTCAAGAAAAAAGTTCATTCTTACTAAAAAGTTGAATTTTTCACTATAATGAAGAATCTTTAACAAAAAATAAAAAAGAATTTTTAATAAAGTTCAACTTTCAACCAAAATTTTGAATTTTAACCAAAAACAAATTTACTTTTCAAAAAAGAATAATTTTTTACAAAAAGAGAATTCTTAACATTTTTAGTTCAAAAAATTAATTTCATACCAATAAAAAACAAACAATTTTCAACAAAATAGTTAAATTTTTTACAAAAATAGTTCAATTTTTAACCAAATGGTTGTATTTTTTATCTCAAAAATATTAATTTTCAGCCTAAAAAGATAAATTTTTAATAGAAAATAAATAGTTGATATTTTAAAAAACAGGAAAAATTTTATTTCGAACAAAATACAATTATTTAACCAAAAAAGATCAATTTTCAATAAATTGTAAACAGTTTTATCCAAATATTTGAATTTTCAAGAAAAAAGTTAATTTTTAACTAAGCAGTTGAATTTTCAAGTATAATTAAGATTCTTCAACCAAAAAAAAAAAAGAATTTTTGATATAGTAGTTCAACTTTAAACCAAAATGCTGAATTTTAAACAAAAACAAATTTAATTTTCAAAAAAGATTAATTTTTTACAAAAAAAGAAAACTTAACATTTTTAGTTGATAAAATTATTTTCATACCAATAAAAACAAACAATTTTCAACAAAATAGTTAAATTTTTCACAAAAAATGTTCAATTTTTAACCAAATGGTTCAAGCCTTAACCAAAACCGTAATTTTCAACCAAATAGTTAAATTTCCAAATAAAAAAATTGATTGTCTACCAAAAAGACAAATTTTCAACAAAATTCATACATTTTTAACGAAATAGTTATAGTTTTAAACTTTGAAATAATAACTTTCAGCCTAAAAAAATGAATTTTCAATAGAAAATAAATAGTTGATATTTTAACAAACAAGAAATATTTTATTTCGAACAAAATACAATTAAATTTAACCAAAAACATGAATTTTCCATAAAATGTATACAGTTTTATCCAAATATTTAATTTTTCAACAAAAAAGTTAATTTCTAACTACACAGTTGAATTTTCAACTATAATTAAGAATCTTTAACCAAAAAACAAGAATTTTTAATATAGTTCAACTTTAAACCAAAATGTTGAATTTTAACCAAAAACAAAACTAATTTTTAAAAAAGATTAATTTTTTACAAAAAGAGAATACCTAACATTTTTAGTTAAAAAAATTAATTTAATACTAATAAAAAACAAACAAATTTCAACAAAATACTTAAATTTGTAACCAAATGGTTGCATCCTTAACCAAACAGTTAAATTTCTATCTAAAAAATTGATTTTCTACCAAAAAGACTAATTTTTAACAAAATTCATACATTTTTAATCAAATAGTTGTAATTTTTAACTCAAAAATATTAATTTTCAGCCTAAAAAGATGAATTTTCAATACAAAATAAATAGTTTTAACAAACACGAAAAATTTTATTTCGAACAAAATACAATTAAATTTAACCAAAAAAAAATGAATTTTCAATCAAATGTATACAGTTTTATCCAAATATTTGAATTTTCAACAAAAAAGTTAATTTTTAACTAAACAGTTGAATTTTCAACTATTATTAAAAATCTTCAACCAAAAAAAAAAGAGTTTTTAACATAGTAGTTCAACTTTAAACTAAAATGTTGAATTTTAACCAAAAACAAATTTAGTTTTTAAAAAAGATTATTTTTTTACAAAAAAGAGAATACTTCACATTTTTAGTTTAAAAAAATAGTTTCATAACAATAAAAAACAAACAATTTTCAACAAAATAGTTAAATTTTTCACAAAAATAGCTCAATTTTTAACCAAATGGTGAATCCTTAACTAAAACCGTCATTTTCAAACAAACAGTTAAATTTCTAACTAAAAAATTGATTTTCTACCAAAAAGACCAATTTTCAAGAAAATTCATACATTTGTAACCAAATTGTTCTATTTTTTGACTTTAAAATATTAATTTTTAGCACAAAAAGATGAATTTCTAATAGAAAATAAATATTTGATATTTTAAAAAACAAGAAACGTTTTATTTTGCACAAAATACAATTAAATTTAACCAAAAAAGATACATTTTCAATAACTTGTATACAGTTTTATCCAAATATTTGAATTTTCAACAAAAAATTTCATTTTTAACTAAACAGTTGAATTTTCAACTATAATTAAGAATCTTTAACCAAAAAAAAATAATTTTTAATATAGTAGTTCAACTTTAAACCAAAATGTTGAATTTTAACCAAAAACAAATTTAATTTTCAAAAAAATATTAATTTTGTACAAAAAGAGAATACTTAACATTTTTAGTTGAATACATTAATTTCAAACCAATAAAAAACAAATAATTGTCAACAAATTAGTTAAATTTTTTACACAAAAAATTCAATTTTTAACCAAATGGTTGAATCCTTAACCAAAACCGTAATTTCCAACCAAACAGTTAAATTTCTAAATGAATAATTGATTTTCTACAAAAAAGACGAATTTTCAACAAAGTTCGTTACATTTTAAAACAAATAGTTGTATTTTTTATATGGTAGTTTAACTCTAAATCAAAATTTGAATTTTAACCAAAAAAAAATTTACTTTTCAAAAAAGATTAATTTTTTACAAAAAGAGAATACTTAACAATTTTAGTGCAAAAAAATAATTTTATTCGAATAAAAAACCAAAAATCTTCAACAAAATAGTTAAATTTTTCACAAAAATAGTTGAGTATTTAACCCAAACCGTAATTTTCAACCATACAGTTAAATTTCTAACTAAAAAATTGATTTTCTACCAAAAAGATTAATTTTCAACAAAATTCATACATTTGTAACCAAATTTTTGTATTTTTTAGCTTTAAAATATTAATTTTTAGCCTAAAAAGATGAATTTTCAATAAAATTTATACAGTTTTATCCAAATATTTGAATTTTTAACTATAATTAAGAATCTTCAACCAAAAAAAAGAACTTTTAGTATAGTAGTTCAATTTTCAACCAAAATGTTGAATTTTAATTTTTTTATAAATTTAGTTTTCAAAAAAGATTAATTTTTGACAAAAAGAGAATACTTAACATTTTTAGTTTAAAAAAATAATTTAATACCAATAAAAAATAAACAATTTTCAACAAATTAGTTAAATTTTTTACAAAAATAGTTCAATTTTGAAACAAATGGTTGTATTTTTTAACTTTAAAGAATTAGTTTTTAGCCTAAACAGATGAATTTTCTATAGAAAATAAATAGTTAATACTTTAACAAACAAGAAAATTTTTATTTCGAACAAAATACAATTAAATTCAATCAAAAAAGATGAATTTTTAAGAAAATAGTTCAATCCTTTGGTATTTTTAACCAAAATATTGATTTTCTATCAAAAAAGACAAATTTTCTAAAAAAAGCATAAATTTTTACCCAACACAGTGAAGCCCTTTAATAGCGCTCCCCGCTATAGCCTTTCCGAGAATTGACGCCGCGCCGTAGATAGGAGTAAAAGGAGCTATCGGGTTATTTCCCCACCACCGCCAGCCACAAAATCGTCGCAATGTAGAAGAGTTTCACTGCACTTGAATTTTCAACTTCAAAAAATTAATTTTTAACCAAAAAGTTGAATGTTTAGCCTCAAAGATAATTTTTCAGTGAAAAATATAATATTTAATATTTTAATAACCAATTATTTTATTTTTTTTAAAATTTTAATATGAATTTTTAACAAAGAAGGTTATTTCCCGTAAAAAAGTTGAATTTTCAATCAACAAATTAATATTTAATAAAGTAGATAAACTTTTTTCAAGGAGTTAGTTGTTATTTCAAAGGAACAGTTTTTTATTATTCTAAACACACACTAACACACACAATTTAGTTTAACAAAGAAACTGAAAAAAAAATTATTTGCACCAGTTGCATTTTTAACTAAAAATTATATTTACTACCAAAAAAGACGAATTTTACACATAATTCATACATTTTAAACCAAATAGTTGTATTTTTTAACTTTAAAATATTAATTTTCAGCCATAAAAGATTAATTTTCAATAGAAAATAAATAGTTGATATTTTAAAAAACAAGAAAAATTTATTTCGAACAAAATACAATTAAATTTGACCATTAAAGGCGAATTTTTAAGAAAACAGTAAAATCCTTAACCGATTCAGCTTAATTTGCAACCAGTGGTATTTTTAACCAAAATATTGATTTTCTACCAAAAAAGACAAATTTTCTAAAAAATGCATAAATTTTTCCCTAACACAGTGAATCCCTTCAATAGCGCTCCCCGCTATAGCCTTTCCGAGAATTGACGCCGCGCCGCGGATAGGAGTAGGAGCTGTGGTGGACACATAGGCGTGGCCAAACAAAACCGTCGCAATATAGAAGGGTTTCACTGCACTTGAATTTTCAACTTAAAAAAATTAATTTTCAACCAAAAAGTTGAATTTTTAACCTAAGAGATAAATTTTTAGTGAAAAATATAATAATATTTAATATTTTAACAAATTATTTTAATTTTTTTATTCTAATATGAATTTTCAACGAAAAAGTTTATTTTCCGTCAAATAACTGAATTTTCTACAAAAAGTTCATTTTCAACCAAACAGTTAATTTTGCAACTAAAATGATGAATCTTTAACCAAAAAAATTAATTTTTAATAAAGTAGTTTAACTTTCAACCAAGGAATTGAATTTTCAACTTAAAAGATGAATTTTTAACAAAAACTGTATCCCATGTGCGACTAACAAAATCCCCCCCCCTCCCCCCCCCACCAGAGAAAAGAAGACTACGCAATTTATTCACAGTCTTAAATATGCACCTGCTTTCAGGTTTTTTCCGAATGCGATGAACTTGAATAAAATTACTAAATTTAATTAAAGAAAAATACATAAATTAAAATCCTAAATTAATTAACATTATTAAATAATGTATTTTAGTTATTGGTTTATATAATGAATGTAAACAAGGATCATTAAAAAATTTTTATCGCCTTATTAAATTCAATTTAATGAATTTTTCTAAATCACTAACATTTCCCATTTCCCATAATGTCGTTGAACAAAATTGACAAATCGCCTCACCGGAAAAATGTTCTGAATTCGCCCTTGATCAGAATTGAGAATTGAGTATCCTCAGTCTTCACCTTGGCACTGTCTTGAAATTAGTGTCATTACCGTTTCGCCGTTTTCGCGCCACGCGGCGACGTTCCTCTTGTTTTCGAGTGGAGGAGGCTGAGCCGCTGAGCTGAGGAGCGAGCACATGGGGTCTCTGGTTTCTTTTCTTTTGCTTTCCTTCGCCAGATGCGTGGGTGAGTCGGAAGGTTCGTCGGTCGGTCCGTTTTATAGTACCGAACCTGGCCCCTCGCGGCCACTCTGGCTCACTTCCTTGGAGTGAAGAAGAAGAAGAAGAAGAAGAAGAAGAGAGAAAAGGAAAGAGGCCAGAAAGACGGTCGGTCACATGGCAGCAGCTTCGCAAGACGCGCGAGCCGGGCTTTTGCTGCTGTCGCTGTCCCCTTCGTGCTACGTTTCGAATTCTGAAGTTCTCTGCGTGCCGCTGTCAGTGCCACGGACAGTGCTCTCAGTCCCAGACAGTGCTGCTCTCGCTGTCGCCGCTGCGCTCCCTGTACCACCAATGCCCCAGCGCATTCAAAAACAAACCGGTTTTTTTTCTTTTTTGTTCTACTGACCCTCCGAGTGCCCTTGACCAAGTGCAAGGACGATGAAGACTTTTTACAGTCACTAATTTCTTGGATAATTATCGGTGAGTTTAGTGCATCTCAATAACGTGGACAATAATATTGTGGTGGTGTGAATTTAGTCTTTTCGCCCCATTTTTCTATTAAACCTCGAAACTTGTGAAGAACCTTTGAAAGAGGATTTTTTTCATTTAATCCCGCATTGTGTATTTAAATACTCACTTCACGATTTACCTTAAGTTTTCTATTTAGGTTTCCTTTATTTAATCAGGTAATAATAATAATAATAATAATAATATTGATAAAAATAATTATTTTTCTATTAAACTTCCAAACTTAAGGAACCTTCGAAAACTAGTTCAACATTTTTTTTACTTAAATACTTCATTGTGTATTTGAATACTCACTTCACGATTTACCATCATTTTTCCATTTAGATTTCCCTTATTTAATCAGAGTAATATAATAAAAATTATAATAATTAATAGTGTGTACGTTTATATTAATAATATAATTAATAATAATATTCTGATTAAATAAACGAAATATAAATGGAAAAATTACGGTAATTTGTAAAGTGAGTATTTCAAAACACAATGAGGGATTTAAATAAAAAAAATCGTGAACTAGTTTTCAAAGGTTCTTTCGGCTTAGAGTTGAATTTTAAACTTGGTTTTGATGACACTTTGGTATTGAGAAATTAAATTACATTATTATAATAAATTCTGTGATTAATAAATTGCTATAAAATATTTGTGTCTAGTTAATCTACTGCATGAAATGTTATTATTCAATTATTTGATCCTGAAAAATAATTCAGAAAAATATTCGTAAAAAAAAGACAAATTATTCAATCCTAGACATTTTTTTAAAGCTGCTTTGTCGTAATAGATTTTAAAAAGTGAGGACAGAAAAAAGATTTTATTTTAGAGAGTTCGAGTCTATTGTTAATTTTATTAAAAATGTATTTTTAATAATTTTTATAATTTAAAATATTCAAAAGTGTACTCACATTCTTTGAATCTTATTCTTATATTTATATTATTATGCCGATATTATTATCATATTCTTTTTATTTAAAATTTTGTGTACAAAATTGGAGAAGGGTCGTTTCCCCTTTTTAAATTTTTTTTCCCTCCTATTAAAGAAAAATTGACCCTTTGACCCCTTTTCTGGTAAAATGTAAGATATTTTAAAATACAATTGTTCGTTTCAAATCTACATAATTGCAATAATAATAAAAAAATAAGAAAGTAACTAAAAATAAAAGCCAACCCGCACTTTTATTTTTATTCTCATTATTATTATATTATTATTGCAACCCCACTTTTCAGAGTCAATTGTTCTGTCTTTTTTCTATATTTTAATTAAAGTTTCCTCAAAGAAAAACTTTATACAGTTTTTCTGCTTCAATCAGAATTATCATTTAAAATTAATTTAATTTTTGTAATTTGAATAATTTAAAAATAAACTATTTACAATTTAAATAAAACTTTAAATTTAAAATATTTTTTCGTTGAATCTAAACAAATTAAATATGTTTCAAATTAACTATATAATTAAGTACGACTTAAATAAAAATTGCAAGATTTACAGCCTATTTTAATGAACTTTCTCGATTGAGCAATAATTTAATAAGTTCGAGAATTTAAACAATTTATAAAAAATACCAATAAGCAGCTTTTAACAGTTCAAAAAGTTTATGCGCAGCTTTTATTAGATGTTAAACATAACAAATAAAAATGTTAAATATAAAAAATAAAAATCTGAAAAGAAAAAAATTGGCCTTTTTCAATTCAGCCAAAAATAAAAAAATAAAATATTATCCCTTCCAACTCAATAAAAATATTAAATAAAAAAGGCCTCTTCCAATTCAGAAAAAATTGAAAATAGTATTTTTCTTCCCTTCCAACTCAATAAAAATATTTCAAATAAAAAATTAAACTCTATTAATTTATAAAAAATATAAGAAAAATATAGAAAAGATAAAAGGCTTCTTCCGATGTAGACAAAATATAAACAAACGAAATTTCGTCCTTTTTAAGTCAATAAAAATTATAAAATAAAAAGGCCTCCAATTCAGCAAAAATTGAAAACGAAAATTTTCTTCCCTTCAAACTCAATAAAAATGTTAAAAATAAACTCTTCCAATTCAGAAAAAGATGGAAAATAAAAAAATTTATCATTTAACACAATGAAAATGCTAAAAAGAAAACATCCTCTTCCTATTCAGAAAGAAAATAAAACCATAATGTCAACTGAACAAAAATGTTTAAAAAAAAACATTTTTATACTTTAAATTAATAAAAATGCTAAAAACAAAAACATGTGCTTCTTTTTATTAAAAAAAAACTTAAAACCAAAATCTCTTTCATTTAAACTCGAGGAAAATTTAAAAAATAAAAAATTAACCTCTTCCAATTCAGAAAGAAGTATGGAAAATAAAAAGTTATATTTTTCGAATCAATAAAAATGCCCTTTTTCAATAAAAAATAAACAAATGAGCAAAATTGGTTCCCTTCCAAATTAATGAAAATGATAAACAAAAGAAAGGCCTCTTCTAATTCAGAAAAAAATTCAAAACCAAAATATCCTCCCCTCCAATTGAATGAAGAAAAGAGCCTCTTCCAATTAAAAATTGAAAATTAAATGCCCTGCTTTTCAACTAAATAAAAATGTAAACATAAAAGATTATCCTTCTTCCAATTAGAAAGAAAATGAAAAAAGTTTCATACCTTCCAAGTCAAAAAAAAAGTTAAAAATATAAAATTTCCCTCCTCCAATTCAGAAAAAAATACAAAAATTTTTCCCTTAAACCTAATAAAAATGTTAAAATAAAAAAAAAGGTCTCCTTAAATTTAGAAAAAATTAAAAACCCCAATTCCCTCTCTTCCAACTGAACAAAATTGTTAAAAATAAAAAGTAATATCTTTCAAATAAATAAAAACTCTCAAAAGAAAAAATGGGCTCTTTGACAATTCGAAAATAAAATAAAAACCAAAAATGTCCTCCATTTCAAATTATGCAATAAAAATTATAAAAACAAAAAATGGCTTCTTCGAATTCAGAAAAAATTAAAAACCAAATATTCTGTTTTTGACCCCACTAAAAATAATATTTTTTTAAAAAAGGCCTCTTCCAATTCAGACAAAAATTTAAAATCAAAACTTCCTTCATTCCAACTGGATAAAAATGTTAAAAATAAAAAAATTCTCTTTTCCATTTCGGAACAAAAGAAAAAATACTTGTTCCCTCAATAAAAATGCTAAAAAGAAAAACTTGGTTCTTTCTATTAAAAAAAAAACAACTAAAATCTCTTTCATTCAAACTCAATGAAAATATTTAAAATAAAAAAAATTAACCTCTTCCAATTCAGCAAAAATATGGAAAATAAAAGTCCTATCTTTCGAATCAATAAAATTGACCGTTTCCAATAAAAAAAATAAATGACCAAAATTGGTTCCCTTCCAAATTAATGAAAATGATGAACAAAAAAGGGCCTCTTCCAATTCAGAAAAAAATTCAAAACCAAAATCTCCTCCCCTTTAACTGAATAAAAAAAGAGCCTCTTCCAATTAAAAAAAAAAAAATGAAGACTAAAATGCCCTGCTTTTCAACTAAATAAAAATGTAAAATATAAAATTATCCTTCTTCCAATAAAAAAAAAAAAATGCATAACTTCCAAGTCAGTAAAAAAGTTAAAAATATAAAATTTCCCTTCTCCAATTCAGAAAACAAAATACAACAATTTTCCCTTAAACCTAATAAAAATGTTTTAAAAAAAAGTCTCCTCAAATTTAGCAAAAATTGAAAAACACAATTCCCTCTCTTCCACCTGAACAAAGATGTTAAAAATAAAAACGCTAAAAAAATAGACTCTTTCAATTCGAAAAAAAAAAAAAACCAAAATTTCCTCCATTCCAAATTATGCAATAAAGATTATAAAAACAACCAATGGCTTCGTTGAATTCAGAAAACATTGAAAAAATATTCTTTCTTTCACCCCACTAAAAATAAAAAAAATTTTAAAAGGCCTCTTCCAATTCAGAAAAAAAATTAAAATCAAAACTGTCTCCATTCCAACTGAATGAAAATGTTAAAAATAAAAAATTTGCCTCTTTCATTTCGGAACAAAAGAATAAATATTTGTTCCCTCAATAAAAATTTTAAAAAGAAAAAAATGTCCTTTTCCAATTCAGAAAAAAAGGTAATGTCCAAACTGCTATCTATTCCAACTCAATAAAAATTGTTAAAAATAAAAAGTTCTATCTTTCAAATAAATAAAAACGCTAAAAAGAAAAAATCGACTCTTTCAATTCGAAAAAAATAAAAACCTAAATTTCCTCCATTCCAAATGATGCAATAAAAATTATAAAAACAAAAAAAAGCTTCTTCGAATTCAGAAAAAATTGAATACCAAATATTCTTTCTTTGACCCCACTAAAAATAATAAAATTTAAAAAAGGCCTCTTCCAACTCAGAAAATATTTTAATCAAAACTTCCTCCATTCCAACTGGATAAAAATGTTAAAAATAAAAAATTTCCCTCTTCCATTTCGGAACAAAAGAATAAATATTTGTTCCCTCAATAAAAATTTTAAAAAGAAAATAATGTCCTTTTCCAATTCAGAAA
This sequence comes from Druon quercuslanigerum, assembly GCA_010014905.2. NCBI lineage: Eukaryota > Metazoa > Arthropoda > Insecta > Hymenoptera > Cynipidae > Druon > Druon quercuslanigerum. The sequence continues at coordinate 15,734 of JAAAKG020193579.1, forward strand.
AAAAGTAAGTGTCCAAACTGCTACCCATTCCAACTCAATAAAAATGTTAAAAATAAAAAATTCTATCTTTCAAATAAATAAAAACGCCAAAAAGAAAAAATGGACTTTTTCAATTTGAAAAAAAAACATACCAAATATTCTTTCTTTGACCTCACTAAAAATAATAAAATTTAAAAAAAGGCCTCTTCCAATTAACTTCCTTTATTCCAACTAGATAAAAATGTTAAAAATAAAAAAATTTCCTCTTCCATTTCGGAACAAAAGAATAAATACCTGTTCCCTCAAAAATAATATTAAAAAGAAAAAGTGTCCTTTTCCAATTCAGAAAAAAATTAAATGCCCAAACTGCTGTCTGTTCCAACTCAATAAAAATGTTACAAATAAAAAATGTCCTTCCAATTTATAAAAATTAAAAACTAAAATTTCGTTATTTAACTCGGTAAAAATCATAAAATATCGCGCCGATACTTCAATAAAAATAAACATTTCCCTGTTTTAAAACTAAATAAGAACCGTTAAAAATATAAATTTTTCCCGCCTTCAACCCCATAAAAATGTTTAAAAAAAATTTCCTGCCTTTAAAATTATAATTATGGAATTCAAACGTTTTTTCTTCAAAAATCTTTTTAACAGTCAAACATTACTAAATAGTTATACAAATTATAATTTTTTAAAATTAAAACATTTCAAATTTAATGCGTTAAAAATTGGACATTTTAGACTGAAACAATATTGGAATAATATTTAACATTGAATAAAAAGCGTTTAATTCAAAATATAGTATTTGAGCGTATTAATAAATTTTTTTCCCCCTTCACGATATTTTTTGAAATTACTATAATTTATTGAAAAAAATAATTCTTTTTATAGACCATTTACCGAATGATCGTCATCTCAGTGTGATACCGTCACACTAAATTTATATTTTCTCGGAAACGACTAATTTGTCTCTATCAAACATTTGTTATTCTAATTTATCTTTTCTATATCTCGCGAAAATGTTTTTCTCTGTGAAAAATGGAAAATTCTATTTTCAAACGTTACCGGAAGCTGATTTTAAAAATCTATGAAATTGTAACCTCGAAATTCTTGGACGATTTAATCGGTATTGTTTTTTTTATTTCTTGTAATAAAACTTTATTATTATCATTCAGAAACTCAATATTTTTGGAGAAAGATTTTTTTTTATTTAAACTGAAGGTTAAATTTTTTATCGTAATCCGCAGCCTAACGGCTAGGCTGCGGATTGCAATTACCAATTGGAATCCATAGCCGCTCTTAGCCAATTTTTAACCATTTTTTTAGCCAATTTATTGTCAGTCACTTTGAGATTGTCAACTAACATATCTATTATTTATTATTTTCAAACTATGATATTAATTATATAGAAAATTTATATTAATTATAGCAATAACGAATCTTGAATAGAAATATTTAATTATCCTTGTAAACATCCTGATTTAATTTTTAATGAAGGCTTTTTTAGAAGAGGAAATTTTCCTTGAAAACTTATGAATTATAAGTACGTTTTAAAATGCATAATAATTGTTTATTTAACAAATTTTATGTTTTTCGCGAACTTTTTTATATCGCCGTGAATTATCATCGACCTCAGTTTATGCAATTACAAAAAAATGTTATTTAATGGCAGAAATAGTTGAAAAATATTTTATTATTGTTTAAAAATCAGACAATTTTTTATTAAAATATTGTTTCTTCTTTTCTTAATATAAAAGTATATTTATAATCTTTCCCCTTCCTCGTGAAAAAATTACCCCCTTTATTATATTATATTTTATTTTATATTATATTTTATTTGATTTTTTTTTAAATTATTTTTCTTTATTATATTAATAACAAAGGCAAAGGCCTTTGTTTGAGCTCTTTTCGTGCAATTATTTTTCACAAATTGATTTGCTTGATTATTTTTTTAACAGTTTTTTTAGGAACCAATTTTATGGTTCGCTGTTTTTCCAGTAGAAAAAGTTTCTAAAGTTGCAATAAATTCACTGTTTAAAGCAGCCAGAAATTGGTCAAAAAATACAAATAGTAAAGATTTTCACTGATTCAAGAAAATTTTAACTGTACGTAATCAGTAAAATTTAGAATTAATTGATTAACTTCAGTAAGAAGTCACTGCAAATCAGTAAAAATCCTTACCGATTTGATTCAGTCTTACAAAAAAGTTATTTTGTTGATCCTTTGTGATAAGTTCGCTTTAAAATATTTATTACAAATTTTGTACTGATACAAGACTTTTATTTAAAATAGATTAAAATTTTTTCAAAAATTGAACTCATTTGTTTTAAAAAGTTATACCTAGAATGTAATGAATAAATTCCAAAATTAGTCTAAAAATAAATAAATCAATTAATTATATGTATTTAATTATAAAATTTTTGTAATTATTCATAATTTTATTTTTTAAAAGATTTTTCTTTATCTGACACTGTTTTAACATTTCGCTGACGTTAAAGAGCAGATAAACAAGAGAATTCAATTATTGATTCACAGTGACAGAATTTTGACGAGTCTGCAGTGAGCTTATAAACATCACGAAACCCTGAAAAATTTCACTCTTCACTATGCAATTCACTTATTATTTTATTTTTCCATACGTAAATCAATTCAATTATTAATTCCTCTAAAGTGTTCCAACTTAAAGATTAATAAATTCTAATAATTTTTTGCAAGAAGTATAATCCTTTATTTTATTACAGAATCAATATAGTTTATTATCCTCATATTTACTATAAAAAAATACACATCCAGTATGTGCCATTATCCAGTATGTACCAGTCTCCCCTATCGTAATTTTGATAGCTAATTTTTTTAATTGTTTAAATCGCTGCTTGTTGGATTTTATTTCGAGAGTAAATGTAAAAGTGCATTGAGCTCAGGAATTCTGGAGTGCTTGCTGGGCATATTTTTAGGAAGAAATTCGAAGAACCTATAGGAGAATTCCATTAGGAATTAGGTAGGTTGCTCGCACCGAGTTTATTAATAGACCGTAACTGACAGCCGAACCAAACCAGAGACGCTTGAAAAGATCAGCTTTTCCGAGGCAACAACAATAACAACAATGGCGGATGATCCGCAAAATAATATTTTTTTTTGCAGTCGACTGTCAATCATCCACAAATCGGTTTTTACAGATAAAAAAAATGTAATCTACTGATACGTTCGCCAGATTGCTTATATGAAAACATTGGGGATTTGAACTGAAGGTCTGTTCCAACAATTCAGGGTGGTCGTTTTAATAGAGAGAAAGAATTCCCGCTTTTTTCTGGTTTGCGAATATTTTTCACGATCATTAAAGTGTAGAACTTTGAACTTTTAGAACTGAAAATTTTTGAGCTTTCATTAGAAGTAATCGAAACTTAACTCCAACAAAGCAATCCAAGTAAAACTGTTTTTAATTAAAAATTTTTTTAATTTAAATTTAAAAAATCCTTGCTTCGAATTTTTAACTTTCAATGATTAATAATTTACGTGTGAAACATAAAAGCTTTCAAGAGTATTGAATTAGGTGTTAATTGTTATTCAGAAAAAATTAAGAATCGAAATTAAAATAAATCCTTCCAACTCTATACAAATGTTAGAAATAAAAAATTACCCTATTCCAAATCAGGGTTCCTATTCCCCCCTTAACTGTACTGAAAATACTGAAAAGAAACAATAGCCCCTTCCATATTTAAGAAAAATGAAATAACCAACATTTTTATTTTTGTAAATAAACAAATTTTTCTCTTGAATAATTCAGTACAATGTTGAAAAGAAAAAATTCCCCCCTTGTTAAAAATATGTTAAAAAGTGTTAATAATACGAAATTAACCCCCACCCCGTGCTTACTCAATTAAAATATTTGAAAAGAAAAAAAGTCTCTTTTAATAAAAAAAAAAAATTTCCATCCCTTCCAACTCAATAGAAATGCTCAAATGTCCTCTTCCAATTAAAAAAAAACTCAAATTCGACCTATTCTACTTTATAGAAATCCTAAAAATAAAAAAATGCCTCTCTTTCAATTTAAAAAAAAAAATGAAAATCAAAATTTCCTTTTTCGAATTAATAAAAAAGTTTGTTTTCAATTACCTTCTTCTAATTCAGGGAAAAGATTGAAAATAAAAAAATCTTAACAATCTTAAAAAGAAAAATATTTCCCTCTTCCAATTTAAAAAAATAGAAAATCAAAATTTCCTGTTACGAATCATTAAAAAAGTTTGTTTTTTGATTACCCTCTTCTAATTCAGAGAAAATATTGAAAATAAAAAGGTGCAAATTCAACAAAATAAACATTCTTTAAAAAATTTCTTCAAATTCAGAAATAAAAATAATCGAAATTTTTGTCACTCCCAACTTAAAAAAAAGTTCCATTCCTTCCAACTCAATGAAAATGCACAAATACTCAAATGTCCTTTTTTCAATTTAAAAAAACTCAAATTCGACCCATTCTCTCTATAAAAATCCTAAAATCAAAAAAATGACCCTCTTTCAATTTAAAAAAAAATTGAAAAAACAACTTTCCTTTTTCGAATCAATAAGAAATTTAGTTTTTAATTACCCTCTTCTAATCTAGAGAAAAGATTGAAAATAAAAAGGTCAACATTCAAAATTTCCTTTTTCGAATCAATAAAAAAGTTTGTTTTTTAATTACCTTCTTCTAATTCAGAGAAAATATTGAAAATAAAAAGGTCAAAATTCAACACAATAAAAATTCTGTTAAAAATTTCTTCAAATTCAGAAATAAAAATAATCGAAAATTTTGTCACTTCCAACTTTAAAAAAAGTTCCATCCCTTCCGACTTAATGGAAATCCTCAAATGCTCAAATCTTCTCTTCCAATTAAAAAAAAAAACTCAAATTCGACCCATTCTACTCTATACAAATCCTAAAAACAAAAAATGCCCCTCTTTCAAAAAAAAAAAATTGAAAATCAAAATTTCCTTTTTTGAATCAATAAAAAAATTTATTTTTTAAGAACCTTCTTCTAATTCAGAGAAAATAATTAAAATAAAAAGGTCAAAATTCAACACAATAAAAATTCTTTAAAAAATGTCTTCATATTCAGAAATAAAAATAGCAGAAATTTTTTTCATTTCCAACTTTCTACAAATCTTCAAAAATAAAAAAATCACTCCCATCCAATCCAGAAAAAATTTAAGCCCAAACTTTCTTCCCTTCCAATTCGATTAAAATCTTAAAATTAAAAAAAGGTTCTCTCAAAATTTCGAAAAGATTAAAACCAATGCTTTCGACTCTTTAAACTGGTAAAAATCTGAAAAAGAAAAAATGCCCCTCTTTCAATTAAAAAAAATTGATAATCAAAATTTCCTGTTTTGAATCAATAATAATTTTTTTTTTTTAATTACATTATTCTAATTTAGAGTAAAGATTGATTAGGAAAAGGTCAAAATTCAACACATTAAAAATTCTTTAAAAAATGTCTTTAAATTCAGAAATAAAAATAACCGAAATTTTTTGTCATTTCCAACTCTCTACAAACCTTAAAATAAAAAAATTACCCCCATCCAATCTAGAAAAAATTTAAAACCAAAATTTCTTCCCTTCCATCTCAACAAAAATGTTTAAATAAAAAATTGGTCTCTGCCAATCAAAAAAAAAAAAAACTAAAACTAAGATCTTCCTTTCAATTCGAGTAAAATCTTAAAATTAAAAAAAGGTTTTCTTAAAATTTCGAAAAGATTAAAACCAAAACTTTCGACTCTCCAAATTGTAAAAACTTAAAAAAGAAAAAAATGTCCCTCTTTTAATTAAAAAAAATTTAATCAGAATTTCCTTTTTCGAATCAATAAAAAAATTTGTTTTCTAATTACCCTCTTCTAATTCAGAAAAAATAATGAAAATAAAAAGGTCAAAATTCAACACAATAAAAATTCTTTAAAATATTTCTTCAAATTCAGAAATAAAAATAACCGAAAATTTTGTCACTTCCAACTAGAAAAAAGTTCCATCCCTGCCAACTCAATGAAAATGCTCAAATGCTCAAATGTCCTCTTTCAATTAAAAAAAAACTCAAATTCGACACATTCTACTTTATACAAATCGTAAAAACAAAAAAATGCCCCTCTTTCAATTTACAAAAGAATTAAAAATCAAAATTTCCTTTTTCGAATCAATAAAAATGTTTCTTTTTTAATTGCCTTCTTCTAATTCAGAGAAAAGGTTAAAAACAAAAAGGTCCAAATTCAACACAATAAAACTTATTAACAAAATTTCTTCAAATTCAGAAATAAAAATAACCGAAATTGTTGTCACTTCTAACTTTAAATAAAGTTCCATCCCTTCCAACTCAACAAAAATGGTTAAATGCTTAAATGTCCTTTTCCAATTTAAAAAAAACTCTAATTCGACCCATTCTACTGTATACAAATCCTAAAAACAAAAAATGACCCTCCTTCAATTAAAAAAAAAAAAATTGAAAATCAAAATTTCCTTTTTCGATTCAATAAAATTTTTTTTTTAATTACTCTTTTTTAATTCAAATATCCGCAATTATTATCACTTCCAACATTCTACAAATCTTCAAAAAAAAAAATCACTCCCATCCAATCCAGAAAAAATTTAAAACCAATATTTCTTCCCTTCGAATTCGATTAAAATCTTAAAATTAAAAAAAAAGCTGTTTTAAAATTTCGAAAAGATTAAAACTTAGCTTTCAACTATCCAAATCGGTAAAAATCTTAAAAAGAAAAACGTCCCTCTTCCCATTTAAAAAATATTTAAAAATTGAAATTTCCACACTTGCAACTCAATCAAATTTTTTTTTTTAATTACCCATTGCAATTCAGAGAAATTAATGAAAATAGAAATTGCCCTCGTTCATTTCAATAAAAATGCTGAAAGGAAAAATGCCCTCTTCCTGTTAAAAAAATCTGCCCGCTGCGGGCAGAATAAATTAATTAAATTAATTAAAATAATTTAAATCAAATTAAATTTCAAAGAATTTATTTTATTAACATTCATGATATGCATTAGTATTGGAACAATAATATTTTAACTGTCTTATTTTTGTTATTAACAAAATGGGAATTCTATTGATATAAAAATTATTATTAAACTGTCCTTCCTTGAAACTCAATTAAAATTCAAAAAATAAAAATTTCTATCCTCCAATTCAGAAAGAAATTGAACGTAAAAATTCATTCCTTAACCTTAATAAAAATGTTAAAAATAAAATAATTCCTTATTCGAATTATAGAAAAATTGAAAACCAATTTTCTTCTCTTCCAACCTAACAAAAATGTGTTTTAAGAAATTCCCCTTTTCCAATTCAGAGAAAATATTGAAAATAAAAAAATTTCCCCCTTCCAGTTCAGATTTAAAAAAAAAAAAAATTTCCTTCTTCCAGTTCAGTTTCAAAAAAAAAATTCTTCCCTTCCAGCTTTATAAAAATATAAAAAATAAAAAATGATCTTTTAAAAATTTCTTCAAATTCAGAAAATAAAAATAATCAAAATTTTTGTCACTTCCAACTGTCTGCAAATCTTCAAAAATAAAAAAATCACTTTCATCCAATCCAGAAAAAATTTAAAACTAAAATTTCTTCTTTTTCATCTTAACAAAAATGTTGAAACATAAAATTGGTCTCTTCCAATCCAGAAAAAAAACTAAAATCTTCTTCCTTTCGAATTCGATTAAAATCTTAGAATTAAAAAAAGGTGTTCTTAAAATTTCGAAAAGATTAAAACCAAAGCTTTCGACTCTTCAAATTGGTACAAATCCTAAAAACAAAAAATGCCCCTCTTTCAATTTCAAAAAAAATTGAAAATCAAAATTTCCTTTTTCGAATCAATAAAAAAAATTTCTTTTTTAATCAGCCTCTTCTAATTCAGAGAAAAGATTGAAAATAAAAAGGTCAAATTTCAACACAATAAAAATTCTTTAAAAAATGCAATCAAATTCAGAAATAAAAAAAAACTAAATTTTTGTCAATTCCAGCTTTCTACAAATCTTCAAAAATAAAAAAATCACTCCCTTTAATCTAGAAAAAATTTAAAACCAAAATTTCTTCCCTTCCATCTCAATAAAAATGTTTAAACAAAAAATTGTTCTCTTCCAATCCAGAAAAAACTTAAAACTAAAATCTTCTTCCTTCCAATTCGATTAAAAAAAAAAATGAAAAAGAGGGTTCTCTTAAAATTTCGCAAAGGTTAAAACCAAAGCTTGCGACCCTTTAAATCGGTAAATTCTTAAAAAGAAAAAAATGGAAAAAATGGAAATTTCCACACTTCCGACTCAATCAAAATTTTTTTTAAGTACCCATTGCAATTCAGAGAAAAGATTAAAAATAAAAATTGCCCTCGTTCATTTCAATAAAAATGCTAAAAGAGAAAAATTTCCTCTTCCTGTTAAAAAAAAATCTGCCCGCTGCGGGCAGATTAAATTAATTAAAATAATATAAATCAAATTAAATTTCAATACATTTATTTTATTAACACTCATGATAGGCTTTGGTATTGAAACAAAATGCTCCCTTCCAGCTTCATAAAAATATCAAAAATAAACATTTTTATTTCTAATTTATAAAATATAGAAGACCAAAATTTCCTTGTTTATTCTTATTTAGTCTTATAATAATAATATATTTATATTTTTTTATTTTATTTATTGATTTA
>JAAAKG020193590.1:0-24368 GCA_010014905.2 Druon quercuslanigerum
TATTTTAATTCTTTGTCAAATTTTTGGCAATATGAATTTTATACCTGTATTGATTACTAACTGTTAACATTAACAATGTTTCCAAAAATCTACCTGAAACAGGGTGGTGAATTTATTTCTTGACCGGAAATTTGACGAATTTTCAGAAGATAAATCTGCCCAAGTTCGATTTTAACAGTTTTTTAAATAATAATTAAACTGCAGTCTTCATTATTTAAATAATTAAAAATTAAAAGCATTTGAAGTGAAGATTTTGTGATAAAAAAACAGTTCTATTTTATCGACTGTGAATGTAAATAAATAAATTATTTTTAAAATGGATCTGTACTCTAGGTATAAAAATCTAAACAATAATTGATTTGAACACAAGATTCTAGATCGATTCAAAATTCGAGAATTTCCAGATTGTAGCTGTTTCAATTCTAAAGTTTTGACTAAGAATTAAAATTTATATATGACTTATTCTTATAATTTTATTTTTAAATACAAATTTTCATGATTTATCAATAAAATATTTTAAACTCAAAGTTTTAGGTCTTCCTTTATATTATTTTTTATATCAAATTTAATAAATAAATTTATTAATATATTATTTCTGTAATTTTTGTTCGCCAAATTGGAAAATACCCGAATTTTAAAAATTTGGGAATATCGAAATTGTCGAAAAATAAAAATACCGAATTGGAAAATTTCCGATTAATAAAATTGCCGAATAATAAAATATCCGAATCGGAAAATTAACGAATGATAAAATTCACGACAGTTTATAATATTACCGAATTGGAAAATTCCCGAATAACAAACAATTCCCGAATTTAAACAATTACATTTTTTTATAAATTGATAGTATTTAAAAAAATATAAAAAGTGTTCGCAAAAAACAAGTGTTAAATCAACATATATTTTATTGAAAATCGCAATAAGTTACAAACAAAGCAGAGTGAGATTTATTTTGGTTCGAGGGGCAAATTTAATTTAATTAAACTTAACTAAATATAATTAAAAACTAATTGAATTTTTCCTACAGTTTTTGAAAAATCCTGCAAATTAAAAAAAAATCCTTAAAATCTTCCAGGTTCTTTTTTGATAATGTTAGAAATCTCTTAAAATCTGCAAAAATGTATATATTGGTTTAAATACGACTGTAAATATTTGAAATTATATTAAGATTTAAATTTAAATCTAATCTTTTTAAAACCTCTAAATATCTCTAAAAATTACTCTAATTTTTTTACAAATAATACATTTTCTATTGTTTTAAAGCTTTTTAAAGATTCCTAAACTTTTTAAAGTAAAAATAATTTAAGAAATGTTAAGTTAAAAAAAATTATTTTTCAAGTTTTAATGTGTGTAGCTTAAATATAACTTAAAATAATATAATTTTGAACATTTTTAAAGTTCATTGCTTGATTCTTCAATTTAGATTATTGAAAATTTTAACGTTGATTTATATTTTTGGAACTTAATGTGAATCTTTGAACTCTTGTAATTCAAGAGTTCCACTTTAAATGCTTTAACTTATTGTTTATTGTCGTGGAATTTGCATTCCTTTAAAGAAAAAGTAGATTTTCAAGATTTCTTTTACTCTGCTGAAAGAAAAAAGTGGCTGAATGGATTTTTTTGTAGTTTTCATTTGATTTATAATTTTTTATTTTTTTTGAAAGTAGAAAAATACAACTTTTTAACAATAGATTGTTCATTTTTTCACGGGAAACAATTAATTAATTAACTTTAACAACATTTTCATTTAAGTTTCTTAAACCTAATAATTTGTAAATTGAAAGTTTAACGTTTTTATTCATTTTTGAGAATTGATCCTTTTTTATTTAAAATTCATATGTTCGGGATGAAAATTTAACTTTTTTATAAAAAAAATAGTGTTTTAGGCTGGAAAATTCAACTGTTTTGTTGAATATTTTTCATTTCAAGTTAAAAATTTTATTATTTTGATAGAAATTCTACTATTTGGTTGAAATTTAATTTTTTGGTTGAAAATTCACATTTTCATGTTAAAAATTCAACTGTTTTGTAAAGGATTCGTCTTTTTGGCTTGAAAAATTAAAAATTTGTTTGAAACTTTTTTCGCTATTGATTGAACAATTTTTTTCGTAGAAAATTCACTTTTTTGTTGAATATTCGTCTATATTTTTTGGAACTTTAGCTCTCTTCATAGAAATTTGATCTTTTCTTTAATTAAAAATGCAACTATTCCATTTTTAGCTTCTTTTTTTTTGAAATTTCAAATTCAACTACTTGGATAAAAGTTTAACCACTTTATTCAATATTTATTTTACTCTTTAAATTTTGTTTTTCTGTTTTTAAAAATGTAACTATTTTGTTTTATATTCTTTTTTTTTAAATTAAAAATTAATTTTTTTTCGATAAACATTCTTCTTTATTGGTAGAAAAGTAATCTTTTAGGTAGAAATTTCCTTTTTTTTTGTTTATATTGCAACTTTTGTGTTAAAAATGAAGTTTTTTTTAATTAAAAATGTAAATTTTTGTGTGGAAATGCAGCTATTTTACAACAAAAGCTGTCTTTTGGCTTAAAAGTTAGATTTGTTGAAAATGCGTCTACTTGGTTAGAAAATTTAAGTGCTGTGTTAAAAGTGTAGCTACATTGTTAAAAAAAATTTTAGGTTTGTTAAAGATTCATAATTTTAACTGAAAAATTCATCTCTGATTGAAAATTAAATTATTTCGTTGAAAAAACATCTTTTCGACAGAAAATTTATATGTGCCTATTCTGTTTGAAAATGAAACTATCATGTTAATTTTTTTGGAATAAAAATGTATACTTTTACTTGAAAATTAGGATGAAAATTCGACTGTTTGGTTCAAAATTTATTTTTGTACTAGAAAATTCCAACATTCTGTTAAAAATTTTAACTGTTTTGATGAAACTTAAAGTTTTTTTTTTTTAAACTCATTCTTTATTGTTGAAAATTTGACGATATTGTTAAAAATTCCTCTATTGGAACAGAAAATTCGTCCTTTTGGATTTAAAATTCACCTTTTTTTGTTAAAAATGAAACTGTCTTCTTAAACATACAATTATTTCGTTTAATATTTAACTGTTCCTCGTTAAAGTTTAAAGTTCGATCATTTGGTAGAAGATTGATCAATTTAGGTTGAAAATTCAATAACTTGGTTAAAAATTCAACTATTTTGTTTGAAATTTAATTATTATACTAAAAACTAAAATAGCTTAAAATTCGATAACTCAGCCGTATTTCAACCAATTATAATAAAAAATGTTCATTACATACAGAATTGAACTCTTTTTTTCTTTCTTTTTTCTTTGAAAAAATGAGGAACTTCGAAATATTAAATAGAATGAGCGAAAAAACGTCTTTTTGATCATAAAATCAGATTTTAGGTGCATATGAGAAAATATTTGTCGAATATTTAAAATGTTTCGGAAATTTTTCGAAATATTTTTGAAATTGTTGAAATCTTTTAGAAATCATTAAAGACCGTGGAATATTTTAAATCTTTCCGAAATCTTTGCAAACCCTTTAAAAATTCTTTATTATATCTGTGGAAAATCAGTGAAATTTTCGTTAAATCGTTGCGAAATAATTCAAATATTTTATAAATATGTGATTATATTTTTGAAATAATTGAAATCTTAATGAAATCGTTTAAATCTATCTGGAATCTTCGCGAAATATTGGAAATCTTTGTCAAATCTTTAAGATTCTTGGAAAATCATTGCATTCTTTATAAAATATTAAAAATATTTAAAAAATATTTTGTGTATTTTTTAAATTGTTGAAATCTGTGTGTAATCATTGCAGGTCCTGGAGGAATATTTTTAAACTATCCGAATTTTTTGCAAAACATTTGAAATCTTTGTGTGATCTTCAGAAAGTCATCGAAATCTTTCTAAAATATTATAAAAATTTGATAATAAATGTGAAATTGCCTAAATCTCTGGGAAATCGTTGAACTCTTTCTGAAATCTTCGGAAGATTTTTTAAAAATTTGTGAAATTATTGAAATTTTGGGAAATCAGTTATGCTTTTGTGAAATTTTTTAATCTATTTGAAATATTTTTGAAATCTTTGCGAAATCATTGAAATATTTGGGAAATAATTCAAGCCCTTTGAAAATATTTAGGAAGTATTTGGTATATTTTCGAAATTGTTGACATTTTTGGAAATCATTAAAGTCATTGTAAAAAGAACTTTTTAAACTATTCGAATTCTTTGCGAAATTGGTAAAAATTGGTAAAAAATTGGTAAATTATCTATGCCTTTGTGAAATTTTTTAATCTATCAGAAATTTTTGTGTAATTTGCGAAATTTTGAAACATTTGGGAAATCATTAAAACCCTTTGAATGTTGAAATCTTCGGAAAATCATTGAAATCTTTGTGAAATCATTTTTTCCTTTCTGAAATCTTTTAAATCTATCCGAAATCTTTGTGAAATCTTTGCGATATATTTATAATGTTTTGTAATATTTGTAAAAAAAATTTTAAATCTATCGGAAACCTTTCCGAAATATTTCAAATATCTTATAAATATTTGATAATATTTTTAAAATGATTGAAATCTTTGGACTATCATTATAATCTTTGTTAAATCTTTCAAATCTATCTAAAAATGTTACGAAATATTTTTGAAATATTTGTGAAATCTTTGGTATCATTGGGAAATCATTGAAATCTTTATACAAAATTAAAAATGTTGTTAATTATTTTTTAAATTATAGAAATCTTTGGAAAATCATTTAATACTTTGTGAAATCTTTTTAAATTATCCGAAATCTTTCTGAAATCTTTAGAAAACCATTTAAATCTTTGCAAAATATGAAAACTATTTTTATTTATTTCTTCAAATGACTGTTATTATATTATTTAATTTTATATCATAATAATTATATATTATTTTACATTATTTAATTATTCATTATTTTATAATATTTTTTAAATTGTTTAAATATTTGCGAAATATTTAAAATCTTTGGCAAATCATTCTAATCTTTGCGAAATCTTTCTGAAATCTTTAAGAAATATTGTAAATGTCTTTGTCACATCTTTTGAATCTGTCGGAAATCTTTGCAAAGTATTTGAAAAGTGTTTAAAAATCTTTGTAAAATATTTTAATTCTTTGTCAAATTTTTGGCAATATGAATTTTATACCTGTATTTATTACTAACCATTATTTAATCTTTATTGTTCATTTATGATTATTTATCTACAGTTTGCATTTAGTATAATATTATCATTCCTCAAACGGCACACTTTAATACAGCATACGTAGACGGTATACTTGTGCGAATTGTTTTTTTTGCAATGGTAATATTAAATACTTAACATATTGAACGTAAAATAAACATCTAGCATATATTATGCATATTTAAAAATATATTTAATATAGTTTCTGAACAAACTGAAAATTGATTCGGTGCGAATTCGCACCAGTGTGTCGTTTGAAAGTTAAACTATGCATAAAGCCGCTTCTAAGACCAAAAAATAAAAAATAGATTAATTAAAAAGTGAATTGAATAGAAATTGTATAAAATCGATACCTGATCGCGATTGTAGATTCGAAGTAGCTAGATCCCCCGTAGTGAGATTGCCCTCAAAAAATGATCCAAAACCTCTAAAACTTCTCAAATTTGACATTGAGGCAGCTCTCGAGGATCCTAGTAATGAGCCTTACAAAGAGAATAGAATTCTCTTGAATTATGTTGATGAATTAAAACGTTTTACAAGCACCATGTGTCGTGAAGCATGTCATTTGTAGCCTTAAGCACTCCAGCACAATCGATAAAATAGTTTTAAAAAAATTTATTTGATAAAGACACCAGATATTTATTGACATTTTAGTGAGTCCCATACCAGAGATATCACCAAGTGGTCATGAAAGCCTGTCAGCAATGTGTCAGCAGGTTACTCAAGGACTCAATCTTCTCTCCAGCAATAACGATTTTGGACCAACGACTACAATTTCGATCACGAGTTCAGTTGCAAAACAGCTTTTCACCAGCAATACAGCCACTATGCAAGGTATATTATTTCCTCCATAATTTTTATTTTCCAGAAATACAAATTTTCAAATTTATTAATTTATTTTATACCAAAAAAATGTATTTTTTACTATTAAAGATGGCTTTTTAATAGAAGTCTTGAATTTTCAACAAAATAATTACATTTTTAACACACTAGTTGGATTTTCAAACTAAAAGGATACCTTTCCAACAAAAAGTGTCATAGTTTATATTTCAATAGAAAAATATGAAATTTATAGAACAAAAATTTTTTAAGGTACAAAGAAAAATTTTCACCAAATAATGATTTTTTATTCAAGAAAATAAATTTTCAAACAAAAGATATAACTCAGCAAAAAATTAATTTTCTACGAAAATGGTGTTTTTACCCAACAATAATGAAATTCCAATCCAAGAAAATTTTCTTTAAAGGAGAATTTTTAACTTAAAAAGATCAATTTAAGAAAAAGACAAGTCTTTAATAAAAAAAAATAATTTTTTAACAATGTAGTTTAGCTTTTACCCAAGTAGTTGAATTTTCAATTATAAAAGGTTAATTTTCAACCTTCAAATTTTCAAACAAAAGATATGACTTTTCAGCAAAAGATTCATTTTACACGTAAGTGATGTATTTTTACCCAACAAATATGAAATTCCCATCCAAGAAAATTCTTTCTTTTAAAAGGAAATTTTTTAGCTGAAAAAGATCAGTCTAAAAAAACACGTAAGCCTTCAATGAAGAGAAAACATAATTTTTTTACAATGTAGTTTAACTTTTACGCAAGTAGATGAATTTTCAATTATAAAAGATCAGTTTTCAACAAAATAATTAACTTTTTAACATAATAGTTGAATTTTCAACATAAAAAGATAAATTTCAAATAAAAAAGTGTCATAGTTCTTCTTTATTCATAATGTGTGTAAAAAAAATTTCAAACAAAAAGACGAATTTTTAACAAATAAAGATTTTTCACTCAAGAGAGGAATAACATTTTATCTTAATCGTTGAAACTTCAAGCCAAGAATTTTCCATACGAAAATTGAATTTTTAAACAAAAGATATGACTTTTCAGCAAAAAATTAATTTTCCACGAAAATAAGGTACTTTTACAACAGCAAAATGAAGCTCAAATCCAAGAAAAGTATTTTTTTTAATTGAGGATTTTTAACTAAAAAAGATCAAATCAATCAAAAAAAGTTGCATTTTAAGTTCAAAAACTAGTTTTATACAAAATAGTTAAACATTCAACGAAATAAATAAACTTTCAACTAAAAATATCAAACTTCAAAAAAAAATTTTGAACAAAGTGATTCAGCCAAATCTTTTGAACAAAATAGTTGAATAATTAAGCAAAGAAAATTTGTTTTGAAGCAAAAAGTGACGTTTTCATTAAAAAGAAAAGAAAAAAGTTGAATTTTCAATACAAAAAGGTGAATTTTTAAACAAAAAGGATGACTTTAATAAAATTGTGAAATTCTCTACCCATTGTTGAATTTTTATTAAAAAAAGATGAAATTTATTTTAAAACAGATGGTTTCTTAATTAAAAAAATAATTGAATTTTAATAAAAAAAAGGTTTTGGGTGACTTTTCAAGGTCAAAATATGAATTTTTAAATACAAAATCAGTTTTTCTACGAAAAAATTTGAATTTTCAATCCAAATAGAAAAATTTTTTGAGACAAAAAGGATGACTTTTAACAAAATTGTTGAATTCTCTAACAAATAATTGAAATTTTATTAAAAAAAGATGAAATTTATCTTAAAACAGATAGTTTTTTTTATTAAAAAACAAAAGAAAGTTGAATTAAAAAAAATATATATTTAAGGTGACTTCAAGGTCAAAATATGAATTATTAAATAAAATATCAGTTTTTCTACGAACAAATTTGAATTTTCAATCCCAAAAAAAAATTTTTTGCGCCAAAAAATTTGAATTCTCTTCGAAATGGGTGCATTTTTATCCAAGGACGATGAAATTTGTACTATAACCGATGAATCTTTAATAATAGGCGACAAATTTTTGTCTATTGTATTTTCAAACAAACAGTTGCACTTTTGTCAAACAAAAATGAAAATTATACTCAAAACAAGTGATTTTTTAAATCAAAAAGTCAAGTTTTGAAAAACGACTTGAATTTTCTGTTAAAAAAGATTCTACCTGATTTTTCCAGATCAAAATGTGAATTTTCCAACAAAAAATAAGTTTCTACGAAATAAATTGAATTTGTAATCCAAAAATACGAGTTTTTTCACCCTAAAAGGATGAATTTAAAAATTATATAGTTCAATTCTCTTCTAAATGATTTCATTTTTATCCAAGAAATATGAAATTTGTAGCACTAAAACAGAGAAATATTTAATACAATGCAATTTTTTTAAGCTTCATTTGTTTTCCAGAAAAGATTTTAGTTCATTTTTAAACACCAAAATATAAATTTTAAAACAAAAAGTTTTTTTTCTTCGAAATAGTTAATTTTTTAACAAAACAGCAGAATGTTCAACCAAAAAGTGTCACTTTTTAACAAAATAGTTTAATTTTTAAACGCGCCGACTCTTGTACTTGCATATTTCTTAAGAGATATTTTGTAGGGTTTTAAAGAGTTGAAGAGATTTGGAATTGATAACATAGTTAAAGGATTTTAAATATTTTAACGTATTTTTTTCAAATTTCTTGGCAATTTTCAAGCGCTTTAAAAATTGCAGAGGAGTGCAAAGGATTTAAAATAATTTGGATTATTTGAAAAGATTACAAAGAAAAATTGTATAATTTCCGTAATTTAATGGGATTTAAAAGGATTTGAAAACTTGACGATATGGTAAAAAATTCTCAGGCTCTTTCAAGTGCTTTAAAATTTTTTAGGACTTTCAAAATATATCAAAGGATTCGAAATATTTTAGGAAATTTTAAAAGATTCTCAGACATTGTTTCTTTATTTCAATAGTTTTAGAGCTTTTAAGGACTGGAATATTTTAGGGTGTTTTAAAAGATACCAAGGCATTTTCAAGAGAGTTAAACAATTTCAATTGATTTCCAGGGATTTTAATAATTTTAAGGGATTTTAATTGTTTCGAAGATTTGAAGAGATTTTCAAACATTTTTTACAATTAATGTGAAATTCGCCCTGAATTCTCATTAATTGTTCCTAAATCCTTTTAAATTCGTTCCAATTTAATTCATTTTTTCATGTTTTTGAATTGTTTTCAATTCACTTGATTGCTGTTTACATCCAGGTCGATTTTTTTTTTATCAATTTCATGTAATTCTTCTCATGTAATTCAAATTTCTCTAAATTCACTCAAAATTGATTGTAATTAATCAAATTTTGCTCGAATCATGAAAATGTTACAATTTATTTGAATTATTTTGAATTTATCTTGAATTCTTTTGTTATGATCAGCCCCTTCTTGTTTTAGAAATTAATAGGGTTTCAAAACTGTTAAAAGATTTGAAATTTGTCTTGAAATTCACCCTGAATTCTTTTACATTCTTTTTAATTTTTTTAATTTACTTGAATTCTTCTAAATTCATTTAATTCTACTAAATTCAGTGAATTTTAAAAAGTTTTCATTTAATTGATCCTGAAATCTGTTATACCTCACCTTGAATTCTTAGGCATTTCATCAAATTCTTTGAATTCCCTTGAATGAATTAAATTGTTCCGAAATATTCTGAATTTATTCTGAATTTGTTACCCTTTGAGCGCCTGATAATACAGATGCGCATGGAAAACCTCTAACGTCACGCTGTGACGTCATCATGAGGGAAGAATATTACCATTTTAAATTGTAATTTATATTTATTTTAAATTAAAAATAAATAAAGCTGCTTTTACCCTTGAAAGGTATACTATTATTATATTTTTGCCCTCTACTTGAAGATAAGACTGGTTTTTCAAATGTTGAAAATGACTATTCCCTTTTATCTTCCAGTGAACAACAGCAACTCCCTGGACGACATAAAACTCCAGAACGGCACAAGTCTCAACAACAACAACCAGAATGATAACGAGAATTTCAACTCGAATTTGAACCATGCAGCTGGGCTCAATTGGAAAGAATCCTCCTCTCCAATTCTCGCCATGAATCACAGATTGACGCCCGTCTTGAATCGAAGCTGCAATCTGAGTCCGGTCCTGGTCAGGACGAATGTCTCGGCAGCGATGAGCACTCCCGCAGCTTCTACGGGAGTGGTCTCAGTTTTTGGAACTTCGGGAGCTAGTCCGGCTTTCAGTACTGCTTCAACCTCCTCGCAAAGTAGCGGAGGAACCCGTCTCAACCGATCTCCAGTGCCTGCCAATCCAAACGCAGCCTCGGTCACGAGCTCTCCCAACGCGAGCGTCACTTCCATCTCTTCGGCTCAGTCCTCGACAGCCTGCGAAGTCAGTCAAATCACGACCAGGGCCAATCTCTCGAATGTAAGTCTTTTATCAGATATCCTGATCAGCGTGGCCGATGGACCCAAAAAACCAGGAAATGACAGTGAATATATTCTTTCATCGGAAATTTTACACTATTTAGAGACAAAAAAAATCTGTTCCAACTTGGGTTTCAACAGTTTTTAATAAAATATAATCAATTGCATTTTTATCTTTTTTAATTATGATATCAATCAGTTTATAATGCGTGATTCGAAAATCTTTCACTTAAAAACATTTCACATTTTAGGACAAAATTCCACTCTTTTGTTTAAAATTCAACTGCCTGGTTAAAAATTAATTTCTCTGCTGAAAGTTCATATTTTTGAGTTAAAAATTCAACTGTTTTGTAGAAAATTCTTCTTTTTGGCTTGCGAATTCAACTATTTGATAGAACATTAAACTAATTGGCTAAAAATTGATTTTTTTGTTCTTTAAAATTCATATTTTCGGCTTGAAAATTCCACTCTTTTGTTTAAAATTCAACCGACTGGTTGAAAGTTAGGTTCTTTGTTGAAACTTTTTATTTTTTAGTTGAAAATTCATATTTTTGAGTCAAAAACACAATTTTATTCTAGAAAGTTCGCACTTTTGGCTTGAAAATTCAACAATTTGGTAGAATATTCAACTGTTTAGTCGATAATTTTTGCCTTTTTTTTTGTTCAAGATTTATATTTTCGGGTTGAACTTTCTACTTTTTTTGACCGGGAATAAAAAAAAAACACCTGCAAGGTTTGATTTAAACAGTTTTTTAAATAATCAGTTGAATTTTTAGCTTTTCCAATTATGATATCATTCACTTTACAATGCGTAATTCGAAAATCTTTCACTTAAAAACATTTCACATTTTAGGACAAAATTCCACTCTTTTGTTTAAAATTCAACTGCCTGATTAAAAATTAAGTTCTCTACTGAAAATTCATATTTTTTAGTTAAAAATTCAACAATTTGATAGAACATTTAACTAATTGGCTGAAAATTGATTTTTTTTTCTTTAAAATTCATATTTTCGAGTTGAAAATTCCACTCGTTTGTGGAATGTTCATCTTTTTGGCTTGCTAATTCAACAATTTGGTAGAATATTCAACTATTTGTTCGAAAATTGATTTTTGTTTGTTTAAGATTCGTATTTTCGGGTTGAAAATTCCACTCTTTTGTTTAAAATTCAACCGCCTGTTTTGAAAGTTAGGTTCTTAGTTAAAATTTTTTATTTTTTAGTTGAAAATTCATATTTTCGAGTCACAAACACAATTTTTTTCTAGAAAGTTCGTCCTTTTGGCTTGAAAGTTCAGCAATTTGGTAGAATAATCAATAATATAAAAAATATAATATAAAAATAAACTGTTTAGTAATTTTTAACTTTTTTTTTTGTTCAAAATTTATATTTTCTGGTTGAAATTTCTACTTTTTTTGACCGAGAATTTACAAATTAAAAAAAAAACACCTGCAAGGTTTGATTTAAACTGTTTTTTAAATAATCAGTTGAATTTTTATCTTTTGCAATTATGATATCATTCAGTTTAAAATGCGTAATTCGAAAATCTTCTACTTAAAACATTTCTCATTTTAAGACCTAAGCCCACTTTTTTATTTAAAATTCAACTGTCTG
The DNA here is from genome assembly GCA_010014905.2 of Druon quercuslanigerum. NCBI lineage: Eukaryota > Metazoa > Arthropoda > Insecta > Hymenoptera > Cynipidae > Druon > Druon quercuslanigerum. The sequence goes on from JAAAKG020193590.1 coordinate 12,026, forward strand.
GTTAAAAATTAAGTTCTCTGCCAAAAATTCATATTTTTTAGTTAAAAATTCATATTTTCGAGCTAAAAGTTCAACTGTTTTGTAGAAAATTCTTCTTTTGGTCTTCAAAATTCAAAAATTTGATAGAACATTTAACTAATTAGCTGAAAATTGATTTTTTTGCTCTTTAAAATTCATATTTTCGAGTTGAAAGTTCCACTCGTTCGTGGAAAGTTCGTCTTTTTGCTTAAAAATGCAACAATTTGCTAGAATATTCAACTATTTGTTCGAAAATTGATTTTTAGTTTGTTTAAGATTCGTATTTTCGGGTTGAAAATTTCACTCTTTTATTTAAAATTCAACCGCCTGTTTGAAAGTTAGGTTCTTTGTTGAAAATGTGTATTTTTTAGTTGAAAATTCATATTTGTGAGTCAATAATACAACTGTTTTATAGAAAGTTCGTCCTTTTGGCTTGAAAATTTAACAATTTGATTATAATATTGATTATAATAATAATTGTTTCCTTTTTTTTGTTCAAGATTCATATTTTCGGGTTGAAATTTCTACTTTTTTGACTGGGAATTTACAAATTAAAAAAAAACCTGTAGGGTTGATTTAAGCAGTTTTTTAAATAATCAGTTCATTTTTTATCTTTTCCAATTATATCATTCAGTTTATAATGCGCAATTCGAAAATCTTTCACTTAAAACATTTCACATTCTAGGACAAAAAATTCCACTCTTTTGTTTAAAATTCAACTGTCTGGTTAAAAATTAAGTTCTCTGCCAAAAATTCATATTTTCGAGTTAAAAAAATTAAAAATTAATATTTTTTTCTGTTGAAAATTTAACTGTTTTCTAAAATATCTATATTTTCGGCTTGAAAATTCAACTATTTGGTCGAAAATGGAATTTTTGTTGTTAAAAATTCATATTCGCGGGTTGCAAATTCGACTGTTTCTTGGAAAATTAGTCCCTTTGTCTGAAAAATACAATAAGTTGGTCAGAACTTAAATTTTGTTGTAAAAACTTCGATTTTCTAAAATAAAAATAACTTATTTTTAATGAAACTTAAACTGTTCCAATTTTTTGGTTTAAAATTTTTTTCTGTTGCCTGTTTGGTTAAAAATTTAGTCATTTTGTTGAAAATTCGATTTTTCTTGGTGTAGAAAATCCACGTTTTTTATTAAAAATTTTTTTGGTTGAGGATTCAGTTATTTTGTTAAAAATTCTTTTGTTCTGAAGATTTATAATTTCAGTTGAAAATTCAACTATTTGGTTAAAAATGAATGATTTAGTTGAAAATTTAATATTTCTCAGATGGAAGTTCATATTGTTAACCTAAAAATTTGACTATTTTGTGGAAAATACGACCTTTTAGTTGAAAACTAAACAAGTTGTTAGAAAAGTGAAACTATTTGGTAGAAAATGAAATTGTTTTGTAAAAAACTCGCTTTTCTAAATTAAAAGTAATTTTTTTCAATTAAAATTCCTAAAATTCATTTTTCTTCAAGTCATTCGCCTTCAAACACGCTTTTCTTAGCCACGCCCCTTTTTCTAAAGTTTCCTCAAATTAAATTTTCTTTATTACTTCACAAAACACGCCCCTTTTCCAAGGTTTTCTAAAATTCGTTTTTATTCATTAAGTCAATCTCCTTTAATGACACTTTTCTTTTGGCCAGGCCCCAAAGACATGCCGATTTTTCTTAAATTCCTAAAATTCATCAATCTTCCTTAAGTCACTCCCCTCTTGCTACGCTTATTTCTATTGGATATACCCCCAAGACACGCCCATTCCCCTAAAATTCTCATAAAATTCATTTTTCCTAATGAAGTTGCCCTCCTTTAACCACGCCTACTTCTTTTGGCCACGACCCAAATACACTCCCATTTTTCCTAAAGATTTCTTAAATGTTGTTTTTTTCCAGGTTCAAGCAGTGCAGTCCTCAGTGGATTTACCGAAACCGGAACAGTGGTTGGGCAGCGTAACGGGATCAGTGCCGCCACCTTCAGTGCAATCAGTCCCCCCAGTACCCTCCAGTCCACGACGAGCGCCACCTCTACACGCGAGAGCCCACTCCTTGGGTTCATCGGCCCTGAGCCAATCAAGTACGCGGGGCCCCACGGATCCGTTTGACGCCGAATGGGCCGAAATAGCTGCCCGAAATCTCCGCCAGGCGTCACAAACGAACCCCTTCATCATGCCCAACACGACTCAGGCCTTCCAGGTGCAATTGTAGCGTCAGGAGTTCGTTAAAAGCGTCGCAAAATTCTATCGAACAAATTCTCATCAGTGAGAACTGAGTCCTCAACTCTCGCCGAATCGCAAGCAGACCTGACTGATGATATTGTCGCATTTAGGGTCGAAACATTCTTCGTGTCGCAATGAGCGGAGTAGAACCTGCACAAGTGTTGAATTAAGTAGAGTGGAACCTCTTTCGTATCCAGGGCGGTAAATTATCACATGGAGCGTGTGTGTAGGTCACTTTTTGGTAGAACCTCACGCGTTTAAAAAGACGTTCAGTAGAACCTCTCTCGCGTCCAATGACATACAGTAGAATAAACTCACTTGTATTCATTGGAATGCATCATAATGGTGGCCATTGGACCATTTGCGTACATTACAACCTCATTAATGACCATTGACGATCAGTAGAACCTCACTCATGTCTATTGCACAATTTACGAGCAGTAAAACCTCAATCATGTCCAAACGTGTACGCTAGAACCTCACTCGTGCCCAAGGGTATGCGGTAGAACCACATTCGTGTCTATGGGATCGATGGCACGCAGTAGAACCTCACTCGTGCCCACTGTACTATTGGCATGCAGTAGAACTTTAATCTTGTCTAAAAGCATGCAGTAGAACGTCACTCGTGTCTATTGGACAATTGACAAAAATTAGAACCTCAATTTTGTCTAAAGGCATAGATAGAACCTCAATCATGCCCATTGAATAATTTACGAGCATAAGAACCTCAATCGTGTTCAAAGACCGTCGAGAGAACTTCATTTGTGTCTATTGGTCCATTGGCAAGCAATAGTACCTCACTCGTGCCCACTGGCCTATTGGAATGTAGTAGAATCTCAAGCGTGTCCAAAGTCACACGGTAGAACCTCACTTGTATCCATTGGTCACTTGACGCACAGTAGAACCTAAATTGTGTTCAAAGGCATACGATAGAACCGCTTTCGTGTCCTTTGGACGATTTTGGAACAGTAGAACCTCGATTGTGTCCATTAGACAATTTATAAGCAGTGAAAACTCAATTGTGTCCAAATGCATATGGTAGAACCTCACTCGTGTCCATTGGACAATTGAAGAGCAGTAGAACTTCAATTGTGCCCATTGGACACTTTCCGAACAGTAGAACCTCAATTGTGTCCAAATACATACGGTAGAACTTCAATTATGTCCATTGCACACTTGAAGAACTTGAGAACCTCAGTTGTGTACATTGCACACTTGCCGAACAGTAGAAGCTCAATTGCGTCCATTGGACAATTTATAAACAGTAGAACTTTATTCGTGTCCAAAGGCATACGGTAGAACCTCACTCGTGCCCATTGGACAATTGGCGAACAGTAACACTTCAATTAGGGACTTGGCGAACAGTAGAACCTCAGTTTTGCCTACTGGACAATGTATAAGCAGCAGAACCTCAATTGTGTCCAAAGGCATACGGTAGAACCTCACTCGTGTCCATTGGACAATTGGCGAACAGTAGAACCTCAGCTGTGTGCACTGAACAATTTATAAACATTAGAACCTCAATTATGTCCAAAAATATAGGGTAGAACCTCACTCGTGTCCATTGGACTGCAATAGATCCTCATTCCTATGAAATTTCTGGAAACGAAAGAATTTCTACTGTATTGAAGTTCTTAGAGACTGGAGGTGGAAATCTTGGACCGAATGTGAACTTTCAATAATGAAGAAAAGCAGCTGAGGATACGCACTTGGCCTTCGGTTTTTAGGCAAGCACGCATAAGTGAGCAACCTCGTCGAACGATGTTACAAACGAAAGGATACAAATTAGAATTTATGGATTGTGGATTAAGAATTACAAGTTATAAATGACAAAATATTAGTTACAAATGAAGAGTTGTTACAAGATTGTTAAAAATAGCGTCCGGGGGACCAAAAGTGTCTGGGAAAAGGACCAAGGCTGCGCTTCCTACTTGATATAATTAAAAAGGAAAAAAATCTCTTGAATTATTGAAAAGTAGTCAAGATTTTTTGTCCTAAAACGAGTTCAACAATTTGGAAATTGTTTCAGAAGGTGAAAAAAGATTTTTCTGAAATTTTAGTCGACAAATTGGTAAAGTTACAGACAGGATAAATTAATTTTTATTTATTGTTTATGAAAATAAATATAATGAGTGGAAGCGCAGATTGAAAGGGGATGATAAATATAGTCTAGAAATAATTCTCAATTCAGCATCGCACGCAGAATTAACACGCACCAAGATTAAAGCTGCACCGACTTACCAATAAAAATACGTAGATCCCGTCCCGTACCTCGAGGGGGCATTTATTATATATATATAAAAAGAAAAATTTACTTATGGTACGAGAAATTTTTTGAGATCGTTCGCCAAGGACTGCAAAAACGAAACAAAATACTCGACAGAAATTATATTAATTTGTTAATTTATATAATTTATAACCACTAGTGAATTTGTAGGAACACCTGTTTTCGAATTCTTTCGAATTCTCTTGAATCATTTTTCAATTATTGCGAATTTCCTTTAATTCTTCATTAATTAATTTCACTCTTTTGAACTTTTTTGTTTCTTTGAAATTATTTCGATTTATGCTGAATTCTTTGGTCTTCTTTGGAATTCTTCTGAATTCTTTTTAATCCTTTCGAATTCTTTTCTAATTCTTTTGAATTATTTTTAATTCATTAATATTCTTTTTAAGTTCCTTGGAATTCTTCAGAATTATTCTTAATCCTTATAAATTTAATTAATTCTTTTGAATTCTTTGGTCTTTATATGGAATTCTTTCGAATTCTTACGAATTCATTTGAATACTTTGACTCTTCTTAATTCATGAAATTTATTTGTGTTCTTATACATTCTTGGAATTCTCCTCAATTCTTAGAACTCCTTTCAATTCTTTGGAATTTTTTGGATTTGTATAGATTTCTTTGGAAGTTTTAAGAATTGTTCTTGATTTTTCTAAATTAATTTCATATTCTTCTGAAATATTCTTACTCTTTTAAAATACTTTTGAATTAAAAAAAAAAATCTTTTTAATTCTTGGATTTTATTTGAATTGTTCAGCGCAATAGCAAATTTCTTTGAGTTTTCCTGAATTCGTTTGTATTTTTCTGAATTCTTGAAATTCTTGAAATTCTGTTCAAATCTTGGGAATCATTTGAATTCTTCTGAATTGTTTTGAATTCTTTTGATTTAATTTCAAATTTTTTTCAATTTTATAAATTAATTTGGACTTTAAAATTTTTTTTAATTCTTTAAAGCTCTTTGGGATTTTTGAAAAAATTGGGATTCTCTCTGATTCTTGAAATTGATTGAATTCTTAGATTTAATTTGCAATATTTGGAATAATTTAAGTCGCCTTTGAAATCTTCTGAATTTTTGGATTTCTTTGGAATTATTTGGGGGCTTTTCTTTGGAACTCAGAATTCTTTGAAATGCTTTCGAAATCCCTGAAATTATTCTCAATTCTTTTGAATTCTTGTGAATCATTTTAAATTCTTCTACATTTTGTTTAATTTTTCTGAATTATATTGAATTTTTCTGAACAAATTTCAAATTCGTCTAAATTCTTTTAAATCTTTTATAATTCTATAGATTTTTTGGAACATTTAAGAATTATTCTTGATTTTTCTGAATTAATTTCATATTCTTCTCATTAAATTACTGGATTTTATTTGAATTGTTCGATTTTTTTTAAATTCTTCAGCGAAATAGCAAATTCCTTGGAGTTTTTCTGATATTGCTCGTATTCTTCTGAATTTTTTGAGTTCTTGAAATGCTACTCATTTTTGGAATTCTTTAAAATTATTAAGAATTATTCCTAATAATTCTAAGTTTACTTTCGTTCTTTTAAATTCTTTTGGATTTTTAAGAATTCTACAGAATTCTTTTCATTTTTTTAACTGCTATTGAATTCTTTCGATTTTTTCGTTGATATTTTTAAAATCTTGGAATTCTTCTCAATTCTTGGAATTCCTTTTAATTTTTTTTAATTTTTGGAATTATATAGATATTTTTAGAACTTTTTTGGGATTCTTTTGAATTCTGAAAATTGATTCTGAATTCTTCTTGAATTAAATTCTTTAGATTTTTGAAATTCTACTTAATTCTTGGAATTGCTTTGAATTTTTTGAATTTTTGTAATTATATAGATATCTTTAGAACTTTTTTGGGATTCTTTTCAATTGTAAAGAACATTCCTGAGAATAATTCTGAATTCTTCTAAATACAATAAATTCCTAGACTTTTCCAAGTCTTGGAATTTATTTGAATTCTTGTGAATTAATTTCAAATTTTTCTGAATTTTTTTCAACTTTATAAATTAATTTTGACTTAAAAATTTATTTAAAAATTCTTTGAAGTTATTTTGGATTTTTTTGTTGAAATATTGGAATTCTCTCTGATTCTCGAAATTTATTGAATTCTTATGTTTAATTTACATTATTTGGAATAATTTAGGTTGCCTTTGAATTCTCCTGAATTTTTAGATTTCTTTGGAATTATTTGGGCTTCTTTGGAATTCAGAATTCTTTTGAAACTCTTTTGAATTCTCTGAAATTCTTCTCAATTCTTTTAAATTTTTAAATTTTTTTTGGATTTATTTTGAATTATTTTGAATTCTTGTACATTTTTTTAATTCTTTTGAATTATTTTGAATTTTTCTGAACTAATTTCAAATTCGTCTGAATTTTTTTGAATTCTTTCAAAATCTTTGAACTTTTTGTGGATTAATTTGATTTTTTCAATTTTACACAATTTTTTTGTTGTAATTTCTGCGGATTGTTGGAATTTCATCGGATTCTTATAAATTCTCTGGAATTCTTGAGCTCACAAGAACGTTCAATATACAAAAGTACCCCTTGGACACAGTCACAATGTTTAGGTACATATAATATGTTGACTAATAAAATTGATTTATTTCTGTTGAGGATTTTTTGAGTTTGAGATCAAGAACTGTGATACGCTGCAGAGGCCAGTACTTAAATGCGAAAAAAAGAATGGAGACAAAAGTATTGCTCAAGACCGTGCGGATGAAAATAATGAGGGGGCGATTCGTGCGAATCTCGATTATGCTGGAGATTGTTGATAGGATGCAAATTAATTAATTAAGGAGTTAGATGTTGAAAATTAGCAAAAAGTCCTATACTCTGTCGTTGTCTAATATTCAATACGAGGATGATGAAGAAAAATTGGTTTTTTATTTCCTCCTTATTATTAACAACTCTTGAAAAATAAAAAACCAAAGTTTTACCCAACCCAAGAAAATACTTTCGAAATGCATTTACTCGTAAGTCAGGACTGGAATCTAAAAAACTGTGCGAAAAATCAAAAAATGTTTAGTCAACTCTGTAGTTTCCCGAGTAGGGTACTTTTTTCAAAGCGAGCATATCGGTAGTTGGCTAGAGTAAATTTCGTCGACCAATTGTATCGCACCGGGCATATCTCAGACCCACGCTATCGATAAAATTGCTATCTAAACAGAAAAAAGGAAAAAAAAAACGTCTATCAGTATTGACACTCGTGGCGCCTCGGCTTTTCTGAAAATCGAAAGGACAAAAAAGAAAGTGGAAAAGTTCGGGTTGTAAATAATAAATCCTGAAATGTTTTTTCTTGTTTCTTTTTTTCGTTTCGATTGAAAGGTGAGTAAAAAATCTCGCATCGCCGGTGTCTCGCCTTATGTATGCAATGTACATAGAGTAGTTATTATGATATTTAATATAACGCGAGAATAGAGAGAAAATAGTGAGTTCTCCGAGCCAGAAAATTTCGGATCGACTGCGAGATTCGTGACGTGTTTCAGTTTCATCGAGCACGCGATCGCATATCAATAGTATTACATTCCCACGAAAGTTAACAACGTTTTTGTTGAAGAGGAATTTTGTTTAACAAGGTTTAAAGAAATTTTTCTCTTAACGGAAGTTAGCTGTCGAAAAAAAAACTTTTTCTTCCCTTCAAGGTAAGGCGCAGTCCACAAATATTTACCGTTGTAGACAATAAAATGGAAAAAAGCTGATAATATTTCTAAGAGAGTTATCGAACCTGATTTTTAAGTTAGATTTTCATTTATTTTAGAAATAAATAAATATTACACAACAATAGGGAAATTGTAAGAAATCACCTGAGTTTCATAGAGTAACATTAGTTAAAGATGTTACAATATTATTAATAAACAACATTGTTTATAAAGCAATTATTTCTTGAAGGAATTTTTTGTATGATTTTTCAAAATTTTACGTGTTATTTTTTTTAATTTTACGCAAGAAGTTTTAATACAAATAATATAATGCTAATGAAATTTCTTCATGAGATTATTATTGTTAATATTTTTAACAAGTAAACAAATGTATTAAGCTGGCATTTTTCGAGAGTAAAATTTGTTTTTTTCGATATCAATTTTTTAAAATTAGGAATATGACAATTTCAAAATTCATGATTAGTTGATAAATTTTTTGATAAAAAAAAAATTGAGCAGTAAAATGTATTCGATCATTATTAGAATTATATTTAGTTTTTTAACCAAAAAAATAACCATTCTATTTTGAGTTAAAAATGCATCTTTTTTGGATGAAAACTCAACTATTTGGTTGAAAGTTGATATTTTTTATTCAGAAATTAAACTAATTCTTTGAAAGTGTATGTGCTATGTGAAAAATTTGCCTTCTTTGTAGAAAACTAATCTTTATGGTTGAAAATTTTTTTTTTGATATAAAATGAAATTGTTTCAGTTGAAGATTTCTCATTTGAGTTGAAAATCATCAATTTACAAGTGAATCTTCTTATTTAAAAATTCTTATCGTTTAAAAATGTATGTATTACAGTTAAATATTTATCATTTTAATTTGAAATTCATCCTTTAGGTTGGAAATAAAATTATTTGGTTACAGATTCATCATTTTAATTAAAAATTAATTTCTTTTATAGATATATGAGATATTTGATTGAAAACTTGTTTTTTTTTGTGAAAAATATTTTTTTGGTATTGCTTCCGGGCATTCAGGACGAAAAATTTTGTTTTCTCGATATCAGTCTGTTTAATTGGGAACTGGATAACAATTTCAGCCAAATTTCATAATTAAGTGATAAATTTAATATTTTTCTAAAAAATAATTAATAAACAAATGCATTATTATGGAATCTGTTGACGGATTTGTTTTCGATGTCAGAAAAATACTAAATTAGTGCATATTTTTATTAAATTTGTTTCAAACATGATAGAATTTATCAACTAAGTATGAGTGTTACTAAAACTGTCATTAAGTTCCTAATTAAAAAGAGTTACATAGAAAAAAAACGATTTTTTTCATCCAGAGATGCCCGAATAATACATTTATTTAAAAAAAATTTTAAATTATTAATTTTTGCTGAAAGTATTATGAAGTTTATAATTTAAAACTTCGAAATTGATATAAAAAACGAATTTTTCTGTCGACAGATGTCCCAATAATGCATTCGTTTTATAAATTTAAAAAAGAATAAAAAAATTCTGAATTTTGCTAAAGTTAATATCAAGTTTCTAATTTAAAAATTAAAATCGAAAAAACTGGGTATCCTATTGAAAAATCTTTGATTAATGCATTAGTTTATTAAATTTATTTAGAATATAATTTTTTGCAATATAACTAGAAAACATTCGTTCAACTAATACTTTGTTTATACCGATTTTTGTTTGTTTATTATATAATATTGGAACATCTTGAACTAATGTTATTTTCGTTATTTGTTTATTTGTAAAAAAAGTTGAAAGCCTCTATCTTATCAGTTTTTTTTTTATTTTTTCCGCCCAAATTGTTCAATATTTGTGGGCTGTACGTTATTTTGAACCAAAAAAGTCATTTTTTTCACACTGAGCGTCAGCGGCAAATAACTTCAAAGTGGCTCTAATCATCTCCCTAATTACACATTTTTTAAATGTATAATTTGTGAAATTTAATACTGAAAATTTCATTAAATTTTTGGGATGAGAGATGAGATAGATAAACTAGGATGTAAATGAGGAAATGTCTTCTGAAGTACTTAACTGTGTTAAAGAATGAATTTTTTCGACAGGAATTGCAGAAATGTCTTCGATTCTCTCTTCCGTCCTGAAATCGAAGAAAGTTTTTACAAGCACATGGTTGTCTCGATTGGGAGATGGCAAATTATTTCAGTGTACTTAATGTAATGTAGGTCGTTAGCCAAACTTGAGAAAATTTTTTTAAAAAAGAATGTGTTTCAAATTAATTAGAATTCTATATTTATTTTTTTTTTAAATTTCAATTTATGTTAATTTTTGAATCAGTTCCAATTTGTTAAATTAAATTTTTGGATTGATTCAATTATTTTCGAAATTTGTTTGAACAATTTAAAATAAAAAAACAAATTCTTTTTAGAGAAGTTTCTCAAGAAGAAATTGTGTTTCCGGAAGTGGAAAGCTTTAGCGGCAAAGTGTACATAACGCAACAATAATACGTTGTAGAATTATTATAATTATTATATTTTCCAGCTGGGATCAAATTTCCACAAAATAAAAGAACGTGAAAGTTCGATTCGAGTGGAATAAATTAATTAAGAAATAAGACTTAGAGATCTGTCGCTGCACGCTACTTAAATTAATTCGATTTGATTTATTTTGATTAGTTGGATTTTGCTTGAAAAGCAGAGGGAAAGAAATGAAATATGAAAAGGATTTTTATTTTTGAAAAATGAAATTTTCTTAACACCGATTGACAAAAAGTACCCACATTAGAGCAACTTTTTTGGGTCACAGAGCCATTAAATTTTGGGAAAGTTTGCCCATATTGAGCCTTTTTAACCCAAGAAAATAGATAATTATGAGATAAATTTACGCCATTTTTTTTTCTTTCATTTGAGATTTGAAAGTAGTTTTAGGAGTCAAATGGATGTTGAAAATTTTCTTTTGAGTTATGTTGTACATACTAGGGTCGCCGATCGATTTCTGAATCATCGTACGAATTAACGCGTGTATATTTCGTAAAATATCTTTGTTTATTTTGCAATGTATCAGCCTCTGTAAAGATACGATTTATTATATAATATCTGTTGTGATTAAAAAATATCTTGTTATTTTACCCTTTCGAAATATCCCAATAAATATTTTACAGTATTTCCACAGATTATTATCTTTTTAAGTAATAATTTGTTTTCTGAGGATACTCTTAAATAAATGAATTTAATTGTTTTTAAGTAATTTATTTTGCTATTATTTCCAGAACTTATTTTCTCCTTTTTAATGATTAAAAACGCAGGAAATAAAGTCAGTGAAAAATATTTTATAAAATAAATCGTTTTAATTTTTAATTTTCAATTTAGGAATCAATAGCGCGTTTAGTTTTTCAATTTGAAGCGGAGTTTATTTTTTAATTTTTGATTAGTTGTCTTTAAGGGTATAAGAATTTAATTTGCCTACCATTTTTGAGATAATTCAAAAAGATTTTTGAAGATTTTAGGTATGTACGTCATAGCAAGATTTCACCGACGAAGTTAATATCAAATTAAAAAGATATATTTTAAACCGAAAAATATTTTAATTTGAAATAAAAAATAGTTCAAGTATTTAAAAAAATACTAATTTTTACGAAATAGTTGCATCCTCAACCAAAACGAATTGTTCTTCAACTAGTTACATTTGTAACAAAAATGATTACATTTTTATCGAAAGAGACGAATTTTCGGGGAAAAAATGTCTACTAAAATTATGAATTTTCAACCAACAAATTGATCAATTTTTAACGTAAAATAAAATATAAACAATTGAGAGGCCGGGTCGTATAAGGGCGTATAGAATTTTCTCGTGTGAAATCATAGTCCCCTGGAAGCTTTAAAAGAAATTTAGGATTTAAAATTTTTGAAGGACATGACTGGACGTGAAATTTTATTGTGCATATTTTTTCCTCTAAACAAAAAGTTGTAATTTTTTTAGTTTTCGAAATAAATCCAAAAAACTGACTTTTTTGAAAAAATTGATTTTAATCCGTTTTTCACTTAAACTCGTGCTCAGTGCTTCAGTTTTTGAAATTTTTAAATTAAAATTTCAGGGAATATGCTTTAAGATGTCCTTCAATTGACAATATGATAGGAATTCAAAACCGTTGTTTTCAAAAATTATTATTAATTTTTTTCTGATGCTCGGTGCGAAT
>JAAAKG020193601.1:0-24367 GCA_010014905.2 Druon quercuslanigerum
GGTTATTGCATCCTTGTTTGTCTTATATCTCACTCTATATTCACGTTCTTGATACTAACCTCAAAAATGGAGCAGAATGTTGTTCCTGTCTCCTTTTCAAAAAAAAAATTTCAAAAAATTAGAATCTTCAGTATATTAACAACCAATTTTTTAACTATTTTACAATTAAAAATGAGGATCATAATGATGACTTCAATCCTGTTTTTAAACTTTAACACAGGTAATGTTTTTTTTATCATAAATCGTAACTTCATAACCTCTTATATCAATTTAACATCTTATTAATAATTTAAAAACTATTAATTTTTTAAATCTATGAATTTATCTAAATTTACAGTTGGGCTAATATCATGAATGGGAAATGGAGATGGGATGTTACTTTACAACGTATATTTTTTAATGTTTGGCCGTATTTAAATTTTCCTGATGTGGAGAGTCTGTGACTCTTGAAACGTTGATTTTAAAAATAAAGATGACCTATTTTATACTGAGGTTCTTTATTAATTTATTGTCTGAAGTATGTCACTACCATCAACGCACAAAATTTTAATTTAATCATCCACTCAGACGCAATTAACATCACAACTGGATCAACAACATCGATCGTAAGTATTATTATAATAATTATATTTCTAACAAACAGCTGAATTTTTTACAGAATAATTAAATTTCTAATGATAGTGGATGATTTGAGACATTTTTTGAAATAAAGTGATGATTTCAGCCCATATTAGATTTCGAATAAAAAAAGCATGATTTAAGGTAACTTTAATGGTAATTCATGCGAACATGCCATGAATTACCCAAAATTAAAGTAAAATTTTTTATAAATTTCCGGAAACTTATTAAATATTTCGTTTTTTTATGGTAATATTACAGGTAACTATAGTAATTTACTATAAGTATATACCATATTCTATTTTATACATTGTTTTAGAAGTTTCGGAAATGTATGAAATTTTTGGTAATTTATAGTAATTTTATAGGTAAATATGGTAAATTAGCATAAACTACATAGAATTCAACTTTAATTTTTTTTATACATTTCCGGAAATTAATGGAATTTTTGCTGATTTATGCTAATATTACAAAAAATGTATGGCAGTTTACTATAAATTGCGCAAAATTTATTCTAAAAATGTCTATTAATTTCCAGGAATTAAAGAAAATTTCCAATCCTTATTGTTAATTTTACAGGTCAATATGGTAACTCACCATGAATATACCCAATATTTAATTTTAAAAATTTGTATAAATTTCCTGAAATTTATTCAATTATTGATAATTTCTGGTAAATTTAAAGATCATTTATAGTAAATTACCATTAATTACCGAAAATGCAATTTATTTTTCTTTATAAATTTCTGGAAATTTATAACAATTTTGGTAATTTATGGTATTACTACAAGTAATTAATGGTAACTTACCAGAAATTACCCCTAATCCAATTAAAAAATGTCTCTAAATTTCCGTAAATATCTATAAATTTTCGGGCATTCACGGAAATTTTACAGCTAAGTACGCTAAATTATCATAAATTACCCAAAATTTAATTTTAAGCATTTTTCTAAATTTAAGAAAATTTATGAAATTTTTGGTAATTAATGGCAATATCACAGTTAGTTTATGAAACAGACGATAAATTACCCATAATTGAATAAAACTTTTTTGGTTATATTCAGTAATTTTATCAATTATGCATAGTAACTCTCCATAAATTACCGTAAAAAAATTCCCTTTTGACGTCATTTTTTACTCCCTAGGGAGTAAAAGGAGGAGTTTTAATTCTGCTGCATTGCGTCGAAAATGGTTGAAATCATCCATGTGTCATATAAATAATTTTTATTGCTAACTAAAATCAACAATATTGTTCAATTAAAAAAAAATCTCTCTAGAAAGCAGTTGATTTTTGTACAAAAAATTTAATTTTAATCCGAATATTTTATTTTCTATAAAATTCTACAAACAATTTTTAACGATTAATAAAATCATTAAGTGTTTATTAAAAAAAAGATTAATTTAATTGGTTCAACCAAGTGGTTTTAATTTTACGTTAAATGTGATAAATTTTTAAGGCATTAATGTAATAGTTAAATTTTCTTTGAAAAAATTAGTTTAAAAAAGAAGTAAAAATAAAAATTTAAATATTCGAGCAAAGGAATGGACCCGTAATTAAATTAATTTTTAAAAAATTAACTGAACCTGCCACTAAGTAGTAGATATTCAAACAAAACAAAGAACTTTTTAACTTAAACGACGAATATCCAAAAACATATCATATAAATTTTCGAACAAATTTTTAATGTTATAAACAAAAAGTTATGAATTTTTATAGATAGTCGAATAATTGGACTTTGATTGTAACTCATTAAAACTCATTTTTAAGATCATTGTTAAATTCATAAATTTAAAAAAATGTATGGTTATTAAACAATGATATAGTTTAATTTCTAGTTAAAACGCAATTCTTATACAAAAAAGAACGCAATTATAACAAAAAATTTTGATTTTCAAACAAGGAGATCAATTTTTAACTTATAAAATTAACTTTTAATGTAGTGGTTCAACTTTCAAGCGATTTGATGACTCTTAATCAAAAAGATTTATTTTGCACCACAAAAAATAATTTTGAAACAATGTATGTAATTTTTCAATCAAACTGTTAAATTTGTCAACAAAAAAAAATAACTTTTAACCAATGCTCAAGTAAATAAATTTATAGTGCAAAAATTTATTTTCTTAAAAAATATTAACAGTAGAAAAAAAGTTCAGTGTTCAGCCAAATTGTAAGCTTTTACACTAAAAAAGATAAACATTTTAAAAAGTAATAGAGGAATTAAATTTTCGTATTGAAAAAATTAGTTTTCAAATTTAAAAAACCGAATGTTAAAAAAAAAGTTAAATTAGTTTAACCTGCCACTGAGTAGTTCATCTTCTATCAAAAAGAATGATTTTCTATGTTAAAATTATACATTTTTACAAATAGTGGAATCATTAAATTTTTATTGAAAACAATCAATTTTTAAAAACAAAAAGCCAATTTACAACATAATCGTTTAATTTATAACTATTCAATAACCCATCGTTTTTCCATGATAAAATAGTTGATATTTCAGATAAAAAATTAATTCTTAACAAAAAAAAAGTTTAACAGAATAGTTCAACTTTGAACCATAGAGGTAGGTCTTCAAGAGAATAAAATTTATTTTAAACCATGAAATACGATCAAATTGTTAAATTATGACACAAAAAATATCAAAACATTAAAAAAGCCAAATAATTAACAATTGAATAACTGAAATAACATTTAAAAAAAAAGTTATTTTCAAGGAAAAAAATAAACGTTCCACAAAATCATTAAATTTTAACCAAAGAGATGGATCTTCAAATAATAATATAAATTTTCAAAAAATAGTTTAACATACGTTTTTTAATAAATTCAAGAATTTTTAACGAAAAACAATCCATTTTCAACCACTAATGCAAAACTCAAATTTTTAACCAAATATATCATTTTAAATGGAAATTTAATAGTGAAACTTTAAACTAAGAATAGAATATTCTAAACAAAATCTAATTGATTAATCTGGTTTAAACAAATTTTTACGAGAAGATGCAGGTTGAAAAAACGAAAGTTTTAGAGTGAGTAAACAGAACTGTAATAACATTCTGGTTATTTACACCACATTTTTTTATAAATAATTAAAATTATGAGTTTTTAGGTTAATCACTTAATTCAAAAACAAAAATTCTAAAAAAAAATTTTTCCCTTCAAAAATAAGTTTTTTTTTTATAAGGTTTACATGTGCATTTAATTAACCCCTAAGACTTCCATTTCCGGCATGAAAGTCTAAGGCAGTGGGAATTGTTGATGTTGAGTTTTTCTGATAATTTTGATGTAATTTCAGTTGAGTAGATTGCGGACGTGTATAGAAGGGTTTGTATTGAAGGGAAATTGAAAAGGGGATGATGATATTTATGAGAATTGAGACAAATTTGTGTGAAAGTTGAGGTTAGGTTGGATTGGTTTGGGATTTGTGACAGGGTGGGTGGACTGGGTTGTTCAGGTTAGTAGCAGCAGGGTTGGGTAGAAAAGTAAAAAGAAAAGAGAGACTTCAGAAAGCGACGATAGATAGTAACAGGGAAGGATAGAAGGCGGGAACGTTTGAATTTGATTGATGGAAAACGAAGCGAGTAAAATCGAGGAAAAAATGAATTTAGAGCAGGAAGTATTTAGTTCATAGAAAGGGGAGATCAAAGAAAGGAAAGCAAGGGAATAGTACAAGAAAAATATAGAAAAGGAGAGATTAAGAGCAAAAATCGTGAGAACGATTGAGGATTTTATCAAAAGGAAGAGAGGGGAGAGGGGAAGCATTGAAGAAAAGCGCGAAATTGGTTTGAGCTTGTAATGTCAAAAAATGTATATATCACCACCGGAAAAGCAGAATTTAATAGAGAAGGGTGAGAATAGTAAGGGGGTGAAGGAAATGGAAGAGAAGCCAAAGATCAGAGGAAAGAGGAAAAACTAAAAAAAATTCGCGAAGTCATGATAGACGTAATGGGGATTTATGAAAAAAAGGGGAGAGGAATTAAGGAAAGAAATTAGGAGAAAATAGCTGAACTTAGAAAAAAAATAAAGAAACGGCAAGAAGTCAGGAAACAGAAAATAGGATGCATTCATTGGAGCAGAAACTAGAGAAGCAGAAAGATAATAATAAAAAGGTAGATGAGATGCATGGTAGGATAAGAAAGATAGAAAGCTCGAAACGGTATATTGATGGTGGCAAGAGTGGGAGTACGGAGAAGGAAAGAGTGAGCAAAAAAGAAAAGAAAGAAAGGGATGAAAGTAAATAAGAGTGAAGGAGCAGCAGGAAGGAGTGAAATAAGTATTCAAAAGGATTAATGCTTAGGTCAAAATAGAGAAAATGCGAAGTGTAGGAAGATAAGAGCGAAAAGGGGAGAGGATGATACTGCTGAAACTAAAGAAATGGGAACATAAGACCAAAGTAATGATAAAGCAGAGGATATTTTATGGAAGCTCTGAGAGAATAGAGTCTGATTTGATAGGGGAGGAAAATGAATATGCAGTATAAGTTAAGGAAAATAGTGGCAAAGAAAAAAAAGGACAGAAGAACATAGTTTAAGTATAGGAGGATACAGATAGACGGAGTATGTTGGTATTGGGATGAAGAAAGAGAAGAGTTAGTTAGGAATGAGGTGCCGGGAAACTGAGAGAGGAAGGAACGGGAGATAGAAAAATAAGAAATAGTAAAAAGCAAATAAAGACGAGAAAAGAATGTAGGGAAGAATGGAGGATTACTGCAACATAACAGGATTGGAGAGAAAACATAGCGAGTTTATGATTAATTTGATACAATGGGATGTATTAATAAAGACGCAGACGTGGCTAGATGAAAAGGTATAGGAAAGGATAAGGGGAAGATTACCAAAATGTTAACAACGGCAAGTTTAAAATGCGAAGAGGAAGAATAAAAAGGGCAGAACAATGGGAGTAATGGTGAAGGGCGTGAGGAATGAATGTATAACAGGGAAAGATAAAAAAAGGGAGCATAGAATAAAAAGAAGAATTGATAGTAGAAAAGCTAAAGATGGTAGGTTAGAAGTGGAAGATAGAAAAAAGGAGATAGATAAAAAAGGAAATGGGAAGAAGAGAGAGGAAGAATGTCAAAAGATAAGGTACTGAATGAGGAGGAAAAGAAGTTTTTAAATGGTTTGACGGCTTTGAGATGGTTTGTCTTAAACGGTAATGTAGAGGAAGATGAGAAAGGAAAATATACACGATCAGGAGGAGAAAGGGGAATTGTAATTGATTATGTGATATTGGATGTTAAGGTAAGAGGGAAGTTAAAGAACCTAGAGGTAAATGATTATACTGATTCGGATCACTTTCCCTCAATAGTGACATTAGAGAGAGAAAATAGAAATATAAATAAAAAGTGGTCAACGCAAAGAGTTTAGAAGAAGAGGATTGGTCAAGGCAACGAAAAGAACAGTTTAGAGAAAAGGTAAGAAATATCAAAATGGGAAAGGGAAATGCGGGCTAGGAGAGGGAAAAAATAATTGGAAAATTAAAAAGAGGATTAGGGTACGCAAGCAAAAATGAAGTTAGTAAAGAGGGGAATGGAAGTAAATATGATGATGATGAATTGGAGGTATTAAAAAAGTAAAGGGGAAGAATATAGAAAAAAAGAGTATTCTGAGTTGTGTAATCATACATAATCTAGGAGATTTTCAAGCATTTCTTCATTTCGTAGGATTTATTGACAGTTTTAGGGAAAATTCGAATGACATAAAAAGAAGAAATAAATTTGACTCAAATTCCTAGAAAAAATAAAACATGAGTTTTGAATTTGAGTATAGCCTATGTTTTTTATTATAAATTTTTGTGTTTCAAATGCATTATTAAAAAACTAAAAGCTATGGTAGTTACAGCAATTTTAATTGATATACAATTTTCCTAGAAGAATTATTGCAAATAGTTGTATTTTAAACCAAGAGGACAAATTTTTTACCAGAAAAGACGAATTTTCAACAAAATATATAACCTTATAATAAAAAAAAAATTTATTTAACCAACTCCATTTAGTTATACCCAAAAATTCTTGCATATACAGGTTTTCTTCTGATCGTATTTTTAAATTAATTTTCTATGATAAAAAAACATTTCTAATTTATTATAATTTTAATTTTAATTATTTGGAATCTTTTGAACATATAAATTATTTTTAAAATTCCTTTAGAACTTCTAAATATCTTTTAAAATGTTTCGAGTTTTTTCTACAATTTTTAATAAAATGTTCAAAATTGTCCGAAAATCTTCCAGATGGGTAAATCCAAAATAGTTCGATTTGTTACAGGGAAATATGGATTTTCAAAAAAAATTTAAAGTTCTATTTTATGAAAAAAGATTAATTTTTAACCATAGCTCAATTTTATTCTAAAGAAAATGTCAACCATAAGTGAAAGAGTTAAATGTGAAGTTTAGAAATAAGTTTTTAATAAAAAATATTTAAAAATGAAACAGTTTATTTGGTAGAAAATTCATCTGTTGGCAATGCAATAAATAAATAAATAAATGTGCAATTTTCGATCGAAAAGTTTAATTCACCACAAAAAGGGCAAACTTTTGCCTACAAGAAGTTCAATTGACAAATAAAAGAAATACATTTTTTAATCGAAAATAAAATAGTTGAATTTTCAGTTTAAGAAAATTTATTTTCAACAAAAAAAAACGATTATTCAACAGTTAAAAAATGAATTTTTACAAAATAATTCATTTTTTAGCTAAAGAGATAAATATCCACCTCAAAGTTGAACCCAAGGAATAATTATTTTCAATTAAAAAAAAATGAATAAGAAAACGATTATTTAACCAAAATAAAATAGAAAGATAATATTACACTATAAAAAAATGCGTGAAATATACCCCACCCCTTCCTAACGTATCACCTATTTTATAAATAACCCTAGATAATAAATTTAAAAAAATTATTTTATTAACATTTTATGGTTAAAAAAGTCATTAAAAACAATGCTCAGTTAACTAATTAATTTAAAATTTTAATTTGCAATTAAAGAATTATAAAGGAATACTAAACATTGTATAACTTTAAAGAATTGGGAGCTGAAAATTATATAATTTTAAAACTTAATAGTTGAACGGCTTTTTCAAAAATCAATTTTAATGTTGCGATTTATCATTGTTGAAAATTCATCTCCTTGGTTAAAATATTCTTTTTTTATTCAAAATTAATTTATTTAACTAAAAATAATAAAAATTTGTTTAAAACTTATAATTCCAGTTACCTATTTAGCTTTTTGGTTAAAAAATGAATTATTTTATTCAAAGTTAATTTTTGATTGAAAAATTCAACAATTCAAGTTTTGGTCGAAAATTTCTCTTTTCAAGTATAAATTTTTTTCATATGTTTGGGCAATAATTCATGTACCCTGTTGAAAATTCGATTTTCTTGTTTCTTAAAATTAATTTTTTTAATCTGGAAATTTTACTATTCCATTTCCATTGAAAAATTTATTTTTCCTAATTCAATTTATATTTTTAGACAATTTAGTTTGACTTTTTAACATCAAAATTTAAGTTTTAAATGACAAGTAAATTTTCTATGTAGATGCTCAAATTTACATTATAAAAAGACGATTTTTCAACTAAAATTACGGGGAATCCCGAAGATAAAATTTCCAATTTCTGTTTACATTTCCTGTGATCGCGGTCACCCTGCTCGTCTTACCATCTCCATTCGACTGCCCCTGACGTCGCTCACTGAGTGCGAGCACTCTGTCAAGCCTTACCAGCGGGGAGTGAGGGCTTTGTATTAATGGAGAATAAAATACGATACATAAAAATATTCTAGTTTTACAATAAGCAGTTTAAAAAATAGGCTCTCGCGGGTAAGGCTCGACAAGCACTGGTGCTCAGTAAGCGACGTGAGGATAAGTCGAGTGGAGAGGGAAAGTCGACCAGGTAGACTGCGATCAAATGAAAATCGCCCATAGGGAGTAGAGACGTTATGATGAGGGGGGCTGGGAACAACAGAATATGGCATTAAAGTAGGAAAGTATAAATTAAATTATGGAAGGACAAATTAAAAACCAAATTGGTTATTTTTTAAAATTGAGTTTGACTTTTTAAAATCAAAATATAAGTTTAAAATGAGAAGTAAGTTTTCCATGAAGATGCTTAAATTTAAAATATAAAACAACGATTTATCATCAAAAATTTTCGGGAATTTTGAAAATAAAATTTGCAATTTCTATTTACATTGCCTATGATCGCGGTCACCCTGCTCGTCTTACCCTCTCCACTGCCCCTTACTACTCTTACTGCCCCTCACGTCGTTCACTGAGTGTGAGCACTCTCTGAAGCCTTATCAGCGGGAAGTGAGGGCTTTGCATTAATGAAAAATAAAATACGATACATAAAAATATTATACTTTTGCAATCAGCTGTTTAAAAAAGGGGCCCCCGGTGGTAAGGCTCGACAAGCATTGGTGCTCAGTTAGCGAAGGGGGGATGCAGTCGAGTGGAGAGGAAAAGTCTACCAGGTAGACCGCCATCAAATGAAAATCACCCATAGGGAGGAGAGAAGATATGATTTGGGGAAGTGGGGAAAATAGAAGATGTGAAGGAAGTAAGGGACGGGAAAGAGTAAATATGGTGGGAAAGGGGTATAACAGTGGCAATGTGAGCGAATAGGAATTATTTGCAGGGAAGCTTAATGAGCAAGAAAAACTGTGGATAGAAAAAAGGAGTTAGGAACTAGAAAAGATGAAGTCTGCGAAGAGAGTAAAGTATGGGAAAAAATAAAGGAGCGGTAAAGTAGGTGGAATGTAGGGACTACAATGTATCAGACTACTGCTGGGAGGAAAATTTGAGAAGGGGGAATGTTGGAAATTTTAATTTGTTGATTAAAATTTTTTTACACTATGAAAACTGTCCTTGTAGATGAATATCGTCTGCATTGACTACTATTTAAGGCACATACGTCTACTCTTATTACTTTTTCAACCAAGAGTCGCAATGGAAGTGGAAGAGGGGTGGGCGCCCTATTGGTTACTTAGACGCTTGGCCCTAATTGCTTAAAACTGTCGTCCTGTTTTGCGCGTGCTGATCTTCAAGAAAGAGGAAAGGGGCGGGGTCCTATTGGTAACTCAGATGCTTTGCCCAATTCGCTTACAATTAGAGTCCACTTTTTCTCCCAATGGTCGCGAAGGAGGGGGGATTGGGGCGGGCGTCCTATTTGTAAGTCGAGCGCTCGGCCCGATTTGCTTACATCTATCGCGGTGCCCTCGGGTGGGGGTCGATCCACGCCACAAAGGCCGGTAATCCGGGTTTGTTTTGAAATCTGCTCATCTGAGAGCTCAAAGTTTAGGAAACAGCCCCGGAGGGATTCAAGAGTCTAGCTCACCCGATTCGAAGATGACCTCGCTGAGCATGATCCAGCGTGCTGCAAAGTAAAGTTGTAGTTTCAGGAAGCGACCGGCTCGTGAGTGAAGCTTGATTGTTACATCACGCGCCTGCTCCAATACCAAGTCAGGCATGTACGAAAATTGGACAGGTTCGCCATTAAAGAGGTTGCCCTCCACACTCAGGTATACTTTTGCGTGCGAGAAAACCTGTAACAAGAAATCATTTTGTTGACCTATGGAAACTTCTTGAATTTCAAATAAATCCTTGGACGCAGTGTGCCAAGGTACGAAAAAATTATTTTCCCGCCCTGCTTAGGAATTGGTGACTTTCTACACGGTTTACACGCACCAAAAATAAAAAGTTTCGTGGCTTTTGGATTTCGACTTTTGTAAATTGATTTTAAATGTACATGCGTCAAAAATCAAGTCATTGTGAACATTTAAAAAAAATATTTACATAAACAGGATGAGAGAAAAAGTTCATTTTCAAAAAATCTGTGGCTTTTTTCTAATTTTTTCGTAACTAAATTTTTATTTTCACTGATCATGACTATTCAAAGGCCAGAATTTTGATCCTGTAACCTTGCTTAAATAGAATCCTTTACTTATAGGATTAAAACTATGTTAGATTAAAATTTCAAAATTCATTTATTTTAATTTAACCAAGAAAGCCTTATTTTCGACCAAATAAGATGGATTTTAACCACATAATTAAATTTTTTAAAAGATAATTAAATTTTATAAGAAAGTTAGTTTGCAATGCAAACAAACAAATTCTTTTATCCAAATAGAATTTTTTAAACAAAACAGTTTAAGGTTTGATAAAACAGATGAATTTTCAACAAAATATTGGAATTTCCAACTAAATAATTAAATCTTGTATAAAACGTTAATTCAGGTCAAGAAAGATTAATTTTCAAGAAAACAGTTTTAATTTAAAAAAATTGCAGTTGAGATTTGAATTAAAAAAGAAATTTTGAACAAATTAAATTGATCTTTAAAAAAAAATCTCACAAGAACGCAAGAGTTTAGATTTCAGCCAAAAAAGATAAAAATTACACAAAAGTAGAGGAATTTTGAAACATCAAACTAAAATTCCTAAAAAAATAATTCTTTTTTCACAATAAATCATTTTCACGAAAAAAAAAACAAATTTCCAACAATAACATTTTTCAATTAAATAAAAATTTGATCTAAATTTCTGAATGGCCAAAGGGGAATTTTTCTCTAAAAGAATTTAATTTTCTATCCGAAATCAGGAATTTGTAATGAAAAAAGTTTATTTTTGAAACAAAGATATGAACCTAAAACAAAAGAAAAACAACAAAGCAATTAAACTTTGGTCCAAATGTTTCAATTGGCAATTGAGAAAGAATAATAGAGGGGCCGGATCGTATGAGGGCGTATAGAATTTTCTCATGCGAAATTATTGCCCCCTGGAGGTTTCAAAACAAATTTTAAATTAAAATTTTTTGCAGCAGTTTCTGCACGTGAACTTTTTTAGTTTTTGAAATAAAATAAAAAAACTGACTTTTTTGAAAAACTTGATTTTAATCCGTTTTTCACTTCAACTCGTGCTCGGTGCTTTATTTTTTGAAATTTTTTCATGACAATTTAAGGGAATGTGCTTTAAGATGCCGTTCAATTAACAATATAATAAGAATTCAAAACCGTTGTTTTCAAAAATTATTATTAATTTTTTTCTGATGCTCGGCGCAAATCGAACACTTGTAACTTCTAGAGTTTCGTTTTGCGAGGGAATTCTGAGAAAGCAAATACTTCTCGCGACAAAAATTCGGAAAAAAGTGTAATGAAGTTTTTTGGAAAGTTTCAGATCAAAATCTTTAATAGATTAGGAGTAGTTATGATTTTAGTGAACGTCAGCGCTTGAGTTTTCGAGCTTACTATGCACTCCGTTGTGCCATGTTCTCTCGCTAGAGAGTTTTTGCTTATAATATCATCTTATGACATTTTTTAGTGAATAACAGTTAAACCAAAATAAGTTACCAAAATATTCATGAATTTTATTTAATTTTGAATCTATTTTCTTTAGATTTAAATGTAGGATACTTTAATGTACACCTAATTTTTACACCGACATTCGGCTTAACTCGTAAGCGACCTTGAACAGGCATTTTGAAAAAAAAACCTATGCACAAATTCTCTTACACTTTGTCTAAATCTATTTCAAAAATGAAACAGATCAGTTAGTCTTTTACTATGCTCTAGACAGTGCACATTAAATTAAATTTTAAGCTCAATAAAGTTGAATATCTCACGAAAACTCCAGCGCGGACGTTCACTAAAATCATAACTACTCCTAAACTATTAAATATTTTGATCTGAAACTTTCCAAAAAACTGTATTATACCTTTTACCGAATTTTTGTCGCAAAAAGTATTTGCCTGCTTAAAATTCCCTCGCTAAACGAAACGCTGGGAGTTACAAGTGTTCGATTCAATTTTTTCAAAAAAGTCAGTTTTTTGGTTTTATTTCGAAAACTAAAAAAGTTGCAACTTATTGTCTAGAGGAAAAAAGATGCACAATAAAATTTTACGTCTAGACATATCCTTCAAAAATTTTAAATCCAAAATTTGTTTTTAAGCTTTCAAGGGACTATGATTTCGCACGAGAAAATTCTTACGCCCTTATGCGAATAATTCAACCAAACATATGAGTTTATAACTGAAATAGTTAAATTTACAGTTAACAAAAATTGTCAGCCAACAAAGGGAACGCATTTTCTACCAAAGCTTTTAATTTTTACCTGAAAAGATGCATTTAAGAGGGATTCTTTACTCTTTTCGCTTCTTCCAATAACCAAACATTTGCATTTTCGACTCAAAAAAAATTTCACTAAATAAATTTATATCATGGATATTTCAATAAAAAAATATATTTATTTTAAAGAATAAACAGTATGCTGTAAGCGCTAAAAACAGAATAATATTTAAATAGAAAATCACAAACTTAAAAAATGGAATTGTAAACCATGAAGAATTTAATTTCAATTTCTAAATTCAAAATATAAATTTTGAACTTTAAGAAACTCACCAATGATGTAGTAGTGCGGAAAAGTACATTTTGCGCACCGTGACATAGTTTGAAAGTAAAAAATACTTTTTTTTAAATATTTTTACCATCTGCTTTGCTTTGTTTACTTAACACTTTTTCCAAAACACATACATATCAATAGTACATAATATACATTTGACAGAAAAACTTTCATTATTGTTTCAATTTTATCACGTCGTCTATTGTTATTAACAAATTTACTCATATTGTATTTTTATTTAATTTTTTTCATGAACTTGAAAATTAAAGAATTTGTTAAGTCTTACGGTCCACTTAAATTAAAAATAAATTGAAACAAAAAGCATTTTTTGACTCAGATGTTTTTTTTTTTATAAGAATCTACTCATTCCTTGACATTTCGGTACAATTGTGTACCTTTTTCAAAAGTTTACAAAACATAAATAACAATCAAAAATTAAATTATTAACATTAAAAACAAATCGGGAATTGGATTAAATAAAAAATTCCGCAGAATAATATAAAGAGAAAGATGGTATCAATTTGAAGCTTAAAAATAAAGGTTGTACCTGAGTTATAAAATAGTTTGACATGAACAAAGCGATCTCAAATTGAAATAAACTTTGTCCAATTGAGTAATATCATAATAAAGGTTATTTCATAAGTCTCAAACAAATCAAAGAGGCTTTAATCACATAAAGACTAAAATCTTAAAATAATTTTTTTTTTTTTTTTTATGGACTAACAGAAATTGACAACTAAAAAATACTGAAGATAGTTAATGAAATTATTAAACTTACATTCATGAGTAAATTTTAAACTATCTTCAATACTTTTAAACAAATTACAGAAAAGTTTCATTTTGTTACTAAGTCTTTTTTGAACATCTTGTAAAACAAAATCTGCTACCAGTAAAGATAAAGATGAACCCATGGGGACACCTGATACTTGTTTATAAAATTTGTTTTAAAGGGAGAAAACAGTACCATTAAAAAACCGTTCTAGTGGCAATTAAAAATTCATTTGTTGTTATTTTGTTAAATTATGATATCAATTAAGTTTTTCCTCAATGCAATCTAAAGCAAGATCTAGTGGGATGCTACCAAACATAGACACCACATCTAAAGAAACTATTGAATGAGTTTTTGGTATATCTATATTTTGTAAACAATCTTTAGGTTCCCAACTATTTTTTACAAACGAACTAATGCTAATAGAAACTAGTTTTAGAATATTTAAAATGTATTTCGATAAATGGTAAGTGGAAGAGCGAACAGTGCAAACAATCTATCTCCAACTTAAATTAGCTTTGTAATCTTTAGGGAGGGCATAAGTTTTTGTTTTGGCACTATTGTGAGTTTTTAAACGTATGCACATTGCTCAAAATTTAATCTTTTATTATAATATCTAAGAGCAGTGTTATTACATTTATTGTCAATGGTTGGTAATCCAAACCATACTATTTTTTATGTTCTTTTATAAAATATCATTCTTAAGAATGTTTTAACTGTAAAGCCTTGTCAGCTTTTACAAAAAAATAAACCTTTACGTTCTATTTGTTATTGTAATATTAAATTATTTTAGTAACAGTTTTACGAATATAAGTTTTGAATCTTCTTCTTCGATATTTTTGATTGAATTTTCAATATTTGAACTGTGATTTTTGATTATCTCGAACGATTTTATAACTTAGGTACAACCTTTATTTGTACACTTCAAATTGATACCATCTTTCTCAATATATTATTCTGCGGTATTTGTTATTTATTATAATCCTCGATTTGCTTTAATGTTAGTAGTTAAATTTTTAATTATTATTTAAGTTTTATAAAAATTTAAAACAGGTACGATATTGTACCGAAATGTCAAGGAATTAGAAGAAGGTTTTATTAAACATAAACATCTGAGACAAAAAATGCTTTTTGTCTCAATTTATTTTTAATTTATGTGGATCGTAAGACTCAAAAAATTCTCTTATTTTTAGGTTAACATGTGATATAAGTTTCGATATACAAAGATGTTTTTCATTATGTAAAAAAATCAGTTACAAAAAATTAACTAATATCGTGTTTAAAAAAATGTTTTCTGTTTTGGAAGGATTATCTTCTTTAATTTTAAAATTCATATCGTGACATAATGAAATTAATATTAAAATTCTGGTGCATTTTTTTCCAGCACGGTTCTTTTTAAGAAAAAAGCTGGACCTAATTATTTTACATTTACGACTTTTAAATAAATTATTAAAAGTAAAAAAATTAAAATTTCACAAAGAGCGTTTCATTCACATAATCAGTATTACATCTGACTAAAAACCGAGTTCGTACGTTTATAAATAATTTATAATAAATTGCATCAGTACCTGCACATCTCTCGTAAAGAAATTATTCGTATGGAGGTGCATCGCTGTAAAGTTCCTGGCGTAATCAAATTCGAAAGTTATTTCAACTGGTTTTCCGAGCATGTTAGGTGTGTCGTTCCTCCAGCCAACCCATTCGTATCCTGGAAAAAGAAGAAATTTTCTTTATAAAAACACTTGAGTGGAAAATGCTGTTTCCTAACTTCAAGCGAAGCACAAAAATCTTTTTAATAATTGAGTCCCAGACTAATCAGTTGTTTATTATTATTATTAATTCATATCAATATTTCTAGACAAAAATGACACTTTAACTCAAAATTTATACATAGCACGTTTCTTATAGAACACTACAAACTAAAAAAAATAGTTGTATAATTTTTATTAAAACAGTTGCAATAGATACAAAATAATTTGTATCAATACAAAATAAGAAAAATTTGCAAAGAAATGGTTGTACTTTAAACAAAAATAGTTAAAACTTAACACAAAAAAAATTTCTAGATCAGTTTTATTTTCATTGAAAAATTTATTTTTAAGCAAAAAATGATTTTTCTATCCTTAAAGCGTTCGCTTTTGAAAATTTTGCAAATTTTATATGTTATTCTTGTTTATAAACCGGACATGAATATTGTTTTGTTAATTTATTTACTTTATGTCTTTTAGCCTTTACAATTTTTAAATGGACTGTTTGAATTAGTTTTGTATAGGAAAATCTTATTTTTTTTTTTATAGTGAACTTTTTTCAATTGCTTTCAATCTGTTTTTCGAAAAGTGTCACTTAACCGAACTTTTCTTTTTATTTTATTTTTTTGTGTTTTATACGATAAGTCATTTTTTTCTATTAGAATTTTACAATTTTCAACTAAAAGATAAAATTTTAACTAAATGTATTAATTTTTAAGAATATCGTATAATTCTTAATTAAAAAAGGTATGCTTATGATAAAAAATTTAATAGTTAAATCTTCAATTCAAAATAATTAACTTTCCACACCAAGAAAATAATTTTCATAGTGTTTAATTCAAGAAAAAAATACGAATTTTTAATCTGGAAATATGCAGGGTCACTTTTTAAAAAACAATGGAAATTTTTCAATTTCTACATACAAACAGTAAGATTGAACTATAAATGAAATAGTTAATTTTAAACACAAAAAAAATATTTTTATCTAAAAAAGCAGAGTTTTCAACAACATGGCTCAATTTTCAAACAAGGAGGGGAATTTTTTAATTCTTTAACAGAATATATTTAATTTTCTGATAAATAGGTAAATAAAAAAATAAATAGGTACATTTGTCACGAGATATTTGAATATTTAATACCAAATATGAATTTTCACAAAACAGTTTAATTTTCAGACAAAAATATTAATTTTTCACCAAAAATATAAATGATCAAGAAAAAAGTTTGTTTTGTACCAAGCTGTCTATTTAATTCAAAAATACGAAATTTCTAGAAACAATTTAAATTTTCAACCTCAAAAATTAGTTTTCTGTAAACTAGTTTAATTTTCAACAAAGAATATGCATTTTCAAAAAAAAAATCTATTTTTAACCAATCTGTATTTTCAATTTGAAAAGACTAAATTTCCAACAAAAAGACGTCTTATTCACCAAACGAATAATTTTTCGTCGACAAGACGAATGTTAAGAAAAAAATAAATATAATAAAAAATAACTTTCAAAGAAAATATTTGAAATGGTAACTAAATAGATGAATTTTTAACAAAAATTAAATAATTTTCTAAAAAAAAGTAAGCTGAATTTTCAATAAGCAAATATGAGCTTTTAAGCAAATAGTCAAATTTTCAGAAAAAGAAAAGTTTTCTTTAACCATGGAAAATGCGATTTTAACCATTTCCTTGAATTTTTTACCATTTATTTAAATTTTTAATCTAAAAAGACGAATTTTTCAGAACAAAATTTGAATTTTCATCAGAAGAATTAAATTTTCAACAAACAAAGTGGTGGCACTTTCGACCTTTTTTTTAATTTTCTACTAAATAGTTGAAATCTCATTAATTATAAACGAATAATTTACATAAGAAACTAAATAGTCAAAATTTCAAGTAGAAGCTTCTGGAAATGCGAAATTAAATTTAAAATAATTAGTTATTTTTTTAAGATAATTAATAAGCCTCCAACAAAATATTTGAATTTTGAACAAACTAAAAAGATTTTAAACACAAATTTTGAATCCGATTTACTTAAAAAATTTAAATTTTTAACTAAAAAAATAATTTAAAAAAGAATAGGATAATTAAGCTTATGCTTAAATTTTTTTATTTTAAACAAACAAGCAAATAATTTTGGACCTAAAAGTTAAATTTTCGTCTAATAAAAATTTAGAATAATAAATTTTTGACTAATTATGATCATAAAAGACGATTGTTTTTTAAATTTTAAACCGAAAAGACGAATTTTTAACTAAGTAATAGTAAACTTTCAAATAAAACTACAACAAAGAAATTTTCGTTAAAAAGTTGATTTAAAAAAAATAACTGGAAAACAAAATATTTAGATTTCCTACCAGACTGATGAATCTTCAATTAGAAAGAATAATTTTCAACATATATGGTCAACTATTAATGAATTTGTGGATAAGTAAAGATTGTTGTTCTACTAAAAAAAATTTAAACCAAAAACTGAAGAAGAATATTTATTTTAAAAAAGAAGGCATTTTTAATACTACAGTTAAATTTTTAACAAGACAGATAAATTCTCAACTCAAATTTTGATTTAAAAACTAAAAAAATTTCTTTTTTCAACCAAGTGAATTCAATCTGCAGATATTTTCCGGGAAAATAAAATTAAGTCAAAAGGTAGACGCATTTTTAAAAAGCTCTTGGATTTCCTTGTTTTAAAATTTATTTCAAAATTGTATGCACTAAAAGAAGTATTCCTTATAAAAACTATATTTTTTTTAAGTATGGGAAAAAAATGATGAATATTTTTTTCAACTTTAAAATTATAAATTTCCCTAACTTAAATATGAATTTAAACCTTCTAAATCGATAGGAATAATCTTGACAGTTTTTAAATCGTATGCCTCTTCATTTTTAATGTTATTTTTTATATTCTACTTTTAGTTCTCCTCTAGATTTTATAACCTAATTTTTAGTAGATAATATATTTAGAGATGGTTATTCCTTTCGGTTTTAATGTACAGGGTTTTCAGTTTCCGCAAACTTCAATCCGACCTATCCTCTTTCGTATAAACCCTCTTTAACATCCTCCCTTGAGCAAATAGTTTGCAGTTTGGGTTTGTCGAAAACATCCGCCATCACTTGGAGTTTCACAGACATTCCTTAAGAGAGCCACCTAACAGTCCCAATAATGGGGATCATAACGACAGTTTCACAGTTTCCACAATAACGAGTTATTTTATCACTCAACTTTATCTATATTATCGAACTGTTGATTGAATTATACGAAGTGTGCTTCGGAAACTATTCCTAAGATTAAATTGATTAAATGTGCTAAAGTTCCCGGGTGAAAATTGGTCTTTCTTTTTTCCTAAATATTTTGAATTAGTCTTCAAAACCATGATGTCTGGTCCGCTCAAGGCAGTTAGACATTAAAGATCTTACAGTCTTCTAGTGAAGCATTCAATGAATACGTTGCGAGAAACAAACGACATTTTCGTTTGTCTTGTTTCGACAACTTAAATTTGTCAACCGTTTTTTGATAGACAGACACTCATCTTGGAATTCCAAATTCTTCAATTAAAAGATCAAAGCCATCTTGTCTTGTAATAAACTATCTTATAACCTATTCTTAAATATAATTACAGTAGCAGCTTAAACATCAAGTTAATAGCTTCTTCGTTATTGTCCCTGCAAACGTTTGACTATACTCTGAAAAATACTACTGATATCTTCTCATGCTGACCTACGCAAGGAGGTCAAAGCCATAAATGATCACAGCAAAGTTATTTTCTCAGATTTTCCTGAAACACAGAAAAATCTTTCTACACAAGAGAATGAAGAAGCGATCCTCCACTAATAGGATTAAGCGAAGAACATAATTCTCTACACCTTACCGGATGACGAGGAACACATTGATGATATCATCTCTTTAATCCTAAACTCATTTCAAAAGATTGACTTTAGAATTCGCTTATGCGTTTCGACTTGGGTAGCAACGAAATGGACGTCCAATTATCAGTAAATTCATCTCTTCCCGAAGGGTCAGATTCCTTTTCAAAAAAACTTCCGAATTACGGGAGATAAACCTCTCCATTACCAACGATCGCACCAAGAAAGAGAGAGAAGAAAGAATGTTTTTTCTTGACTATGTGCGAAATCTGAAGGATTCCGGTTATAAGTATGTGTAAAGAAAAACTCACGTATTGTGAGTGACAATACTCTTCTTCCTGAAGAGGCTCATTCTGTTATCCGAAAGGGTCTCGCTAATAATGACCAGAATATTTTTAAGGATTCCAGAGAAACACCTCCTAATGGGTTTCAAACTCTCAGGCTGATATGAGATCGTACCCTAAGAAAAACACTCCTGAGAAGTCTCCCCCCAAGAAAATTGGGCAAAACCTTGTCAATAAACGACTTAACACTTATTTCTGCTAGGGCCTCTCGAACAGTTCTCAAAACAGACGAAATATAAGCCTGATACAATCGATAACGCACAATTCAAAAATTCAATTTAAATAATTAATTTTTTTAATTCAAAATTGAAACCTTAGCAATCTGGCGACAGCTGCAGTGTCCAGTGACTAGAAGAATAAAATTGACAGTTTGAAGTAGCAACCAGAATTCCAAGAAGGAAACACAACTCCTCTTGTCATCAATGTAAGCAATTCTGGTGCTCCAAGCCTTATCTTTTGGAACGTTCACGGACTGGCCAAGCTCATTGGTTCGGAGCATACCCGCACAAATAAAGACATCCTATATTTCTGCGAGACATGGTCATCAACTGACACGGCAACACTTCCTTGTTTTCTCAACAACTTTCAAGCAGTCTATTGCCTAGCAACCCGATGTGCTCTGTATGGCAGAGCTCAAGGCGGGCTTCTCATCTGTTGCAACAATACGCATTTGAAACTCTAGGTAATCGTAACCAATGACAACTATATCTTTGTAAAAATCAAGTATGAATGTATTGTTTTTATCCTGGGTCTAGTGTACTTTTCACCATCCAAGACGAGAGAATACTTTTTATCGCTCGCGTAGGTATATAAAGACAATCCTAACATCTCAATTGTTATAGAAGGCGATTTTTAGTGTAAAGTTGCCAATTTAAAAAGGCTATATTCTGCTATTGTGTAATTGTTTAATTATGTTTGTTTGTCTTTATATTTTTTGTTAATTGTGTAATTGATTTAGTATGGTGCTCTCGCGATGGGTTATGGTTTCTGGCTGACCTCAAGGTCTTATCTATTATGACCTTCTCAGATCACTATCCTGTCTCAGTCAGTCTGGAACACTATTCACTAATATTGCATCTCAAACCTTGTAAAAATAAAAATTTTTTAATCATTTTAACGCGTCTAAATCAGCTGCATTCTATACATTCATGATAAATAGATAAATATGTTCCATAGTAGATGATGCCGTAAATATTTTAAATAAAAATTTAATATCTACTATAATAAAGAGTCGACAGAAAATGCAAATAGGCTAAAAATCTTGTTCTTACTGCTCTAGAGGTCTACAAAAGAAACATGTTATCTGAATGCACGCGATCATTTTATCAAAGTCTAACAAAAGAATCTCAAAAAAATTTTCAAAATGAAAATGATAGCGTTTTGCAACAGAACAGTAAAATTACTGGCTAATATTCGTAGCTCTTTTGATTTCTGGAGTATCATTACTAGTTTTTGACGGGCAACCCCTATAAGAATAATATTAATGTAGAAACCAGGTTTATACATCTAAAGAAGATGTACACGATTATCATAATGGATATTCCTTGAGTCCTAAACATTTCTTACCCAATTCTTGACTTCCACATAACTGCTTTATAAATTAAGAAGAGCATAGCAAAAGGTAAATAAGGAAAAGCCTCTGGCTCTGATCTTGTCATTTACAGTTGTGACAAAAGGCTTCCTGAAATTTGGCTACAGTATCTTGAAATTTTATTTAATCGAATCATGACCACTGAAATAATGCCTAGCTCTTGGGATCAACTAACAATGTCCATGTTGTTAAGGAAAGGAGAAATCCATGACCCTTCTAACTATAGGCCCATAACACTGGTAAACTGCAAAGCAAAATTTTTTAGACAGACGCTTTGCAATCGGCTGATTAAATGGGTGACTGATCCGAATTTATTTCCAAAATCTCAGCCGGGATTTAGAAAACGGAGGAGTTGCTTAGCCAACTTATTCACCTTTATTAATATAATAAGGATTCGTTTCAGCTATATTAATAGTTCAGTCTATGCTGCTTTCATAGAATTTAAAGGTGCGCTTGTTACTGTTTGTCACAGAATTTTGTGGCAGAGACTGCATGAGCTGCGCATAAGCACAAAGATGATTAACATTATATGCACCTTTTTTGAAACTGCATTTGTCTGAATCAAAGCCGGCGGTGATACGACATCGTCTGTCAAGGTCACGCGAGGCTTCCTATAGGGAGAGGTTCTTAGTTCTCTGCAATTCATACTTCTCATAAGGGAATTTAGCGATTTTCTCCTAAATCAAGGATGCAGAGACCTTTCCATCAATAGCAAAACAGAAGTACAAACACTTGATTATGCAGATGACATCTTACTTCTCGCTGATATTACAACAGAACTTAGTAAAGCAATTTATGATACAAAAGAAGACTCTTGGCCGACCTATGATAAGTTGTATCAAAGCCTTTGCCTAAATACGCTGTTGTATCGATCCTAGATCTGGAACCTTGGTCATCTAAACTACATTAAGAGAGTCCAATTATCGTTTTTTGAAAAATTATTACTTCTTCCCAGCAATACTCCCAACAACACTGTTCGAATAAAGGTGGGAGTGTTGCTTCTGTTTCACCGCGTCTTCTGTTCGATATTGTCTGAGCTAAATAAAATGTATTGCATGGAAAATTCTCGGTACCTAAGAGAATGTCTTAAAAACTTACAGATTTGTTTCAACGAAATCAATCAGAAATTAAATATAATTGGTATCTACAAATGACAACTTTTTTTGAAACTGAGGAATTCTCATTACGTGACAGACTCTGTCCTCTGACGTTCTTGGAACTGATGTAGATGATCTTCGGGGAAATTATAGACTTTTTTTAAATAATTGCGATCTGCAATGCTGTTTGAATTCAAGGACTCTTCAAACTTTATCCGAATATACACAAAAAATAAGAATCTGTTCGAATTAAAATCACATTCGCAGCAAATCCTTTTCAATCAATGACAATGAAGACCCCAGCAATGTATGGGTAACAATATTGTCATCTAAAGATTCCAACACCGTTACAACAATTTTACGAACGCCTGATAAAATTTTAGAATTGCGTGCGCGTATCTTATATACCAGATCCATCTCTTAGACTTAAACTTTGTGATCAATAAATCTACTACTACTACTAATTGGTTGAGAAATATTTATCATTTCAGTTGAAAATTTATCATTTAGACGAAAAGTTAAACTTTTTTATCATCAATTAAATTTTTTTGAAGATTCATCATTTAAATTAAAAATTCATTTTTGTTACATATCATCTATTTGATAGAAATCTTGTTTTTTCTTTGGATGAAAAGGAATTATTTACCGAAAAATTAACTATTTTGTTAAACAGTTGTTTGTTTTTGGGATCAGTTATTAGTCTCTTTTTTCAATTAAAAATTAAACTATATATTTCAGTTAAATATTACCTAATTTTAGATAAAAACTCATCTCTTTGCCTAAATATTTATTTCTGGAATAGAAATTTAATTATTTAATCTTTGGATGAAAAATTTTCTTTTTTCATATATTTTTTTGTAGAAAGGAATCTTTTTGGTTAAAAATTCATTTCCGCAGTCAAAAATTCAGTTATCCTAGTTCCATATTTAATATTTTAGCAGAAAATTCATCTTTTTGGTTTAAAACTCAAATATCCCAGTCAAACAGTTAAAATTTATTTGTAAACTCATCACTAAGTTTGAACCTCTAACCATTTTTTTCAAGATCTTTTTTTGGTATGAAAATTTATTTATTTTTATTCTAATTAAATATTCCATAGTTTTAGTTGAAAATTCCTTTTTGTTTGCACATTAATTTTTGTAAACTTGAAATTAAATTATTTATGTTTCGATTAAAAATTGATATTTTTTAGGGAAAATTAATTCTTTTTTGTTGAAAGTCCAACTATTTCATTTTAAGATTCATTGTTTCAGTTAAAAATTTATTTTTTTGATTTAAAATTCAACTATTGCAGTTCAAGATTAATCATTTTAGTTAAAAATTCATCTTTTAAAAAATCATATTTTTTAGTTAAAAATTTATAATTTTTGGTAGAAATCAATCTTCTTGGTTGAACGTTAATCTCTATTTTGTTTAAAAGTCAACTATTGCAGTTACGAATTTACACTTTTAGTTGGGAATCCATCAGTTTGTTTGAAAATGTAAGAATTTTTTAAACTTAGTTTTTTGCGTAGAAAGATATTTGTTTTTATCGCAATTAAATATTCCACAGTTTTAGTTGAAAATTAATATTTTAATGCAAATTATTGTTAGTAACCTAAAACTTATTTAAATATGATGAAAATGTATCTATTTCAGTTGAAGATTCATGGTTTTAGTTGAAAATCTATCTTTTTGATTTAAAATTTAAAACTATTTTTTTAAAAATGCATTTTTTGTTTGTTTGCGTTTAGCGGCAAATGTCAATGTTACTTCTAGTTGACCGGGAGCATTAAAAATCTTGACGGGGAAAACCGGAAAAGGAACCGATTCTCGAAAATTATAAAATAAATATACAGTCATAAAATTTTAACATATTTTTTTACATTCTCATCAGAGAAGGTATAAGATTTATGCAAAATTTGACCCCCCTGGTTTTTGTCAAATGTCCACGTTTTGAGACCCCCTGAACCCAAAAAACAGG